>SMDT01000547.1:965000-1272486 GCA_005392925.1 Aquilaria sinensis
TCAGAAATTTCAAGCTGAGATTCGACCTTGATGCAACCATGATTTCTCAAAACTCAAAGCATGAAAGTTGTAGATCTTTTTCTTATCTTCGGAATGACACCTGAATCGCATAAAACAGAAATCTACAGCAAAAAATATGCCCAAAATATATAAACTACTTTTCAATGAATCAAGAATCACTTAATTCTTATCTCTGTAGCTCAAGATATGATTTTTCTACCGGAACATCGCCAATCTATCAAAATCCTGAAAGAACACAACCAAATTAAAACTTGTAAAATTGCAAATTAAATTCACTTTCAATCAATTGAGTCTAGATATGCTCTAAGCTACAAAACATACTCAAAATATATATTTAAGATTCAGAACATATTAAAACATACTAAATATGAGAGAAATAAATATAAGAAATATAAGCTTATCAAATTCCCCCACACTTAGCTTTTGCTCGTCCCCTGGTAAAACTCAAAATAGAAACATACTTTTGAGCTAAATCGAGTAAGATAATTTTACATTCAAGGGTCTTAAAAAACTTAACAAGAGGAATTAAGTACGCAATCTACTCGGCAATAGCAATAAGTCTTTGAAAACAATTTCTTTTCAAGTTAGTAATAACCACCGTTAAAAATCTGAAAAAAAAAATCAAACTTTTACATGAAGTAAAGAGAACAAACCAGGTAGATAAGAACTAAAAAAAAACAACCGGTCTTACCACAAACCCATGGAAAATAAGAAATCGGTTGAGAATTTATTTTTTTTTCTTTTTTTTTTTTACTTTATTTTTTTTTCATTCTATCTTTTTCTTGTGTTTTGCCGTTTAACAAGTGTATAATATGAGCTTTACCAAACCCAAGCTAGTAACTCGACACAACTCCAAAGTGATCTTTGACCATACTCATATTTCTACTACCTTTTCGAGCAATGACTGACTCTTGCTTTATGAGAACACCCCAACCTACTTCAATACCCAGAAAAGCGGAGTAGCAAAATTTTTTTTTTCAGCAGAATGCAACAAGTCAAACAATTTTTATTTTTTTCTCAAGTGATTCAAATCATCCATTAACCGAACAAATCACATATTCAACTTAATAAGCTCATAATCTCACAATGTTTAAATCAATGTACTAAGTACACAAATTTGATGGAAAAATCAACTTCTTAAGATAACCATCAACTAACTTGAACAAAAATTACAAAAACAATTTAAAAATAAAATTTGAGAGTTGCATAAAGACTAATAAATTACTAACTCAACACTCAAGCTAAGCATTCAAGAACCAAAAAGGTGAAATCATCTTAACAATTCAAATCGATGCTAAAAAATATGAATAAAAAAAATTAGTGCAAAAATTTTGAAAACAGAAAATTATGGCTCAAGCTACCCACTCCCCCACACTTAAATCAAACATTGTCCTCAATATTCACAATAAAACCATAGATGGGGAAAAGAAAAGGTACCGCCCAGAAAGGTGATTTCACAGTTATTCACAGCCCAGAATTTGACTTCAACTTGCTGCCTCATATGCTTTGGTTCACCTTCAGCATTGAAAGAGATATTGCCTAACCAAGAAAATCAGTTGTGAGAATAAAGAAACCTGAAAAAATAAAAGCTGAAAAATAAAAATAAAAATAAAAGAAAAAAAAATCCTAATTGTTCGTGGCACAAAACCACATTTGGGTTGCCTCCCAAAACGCCTTTCTTTATTGTCTTTGGCTAGACAGTCCCTTCCTGCATCAACCAAGATACTTTGAGAATCCCTTATGAAATGGCTTCAACTTATGCATCTTGGTGTTGAACACTTTATCTGTTTAACAAATGGTCTAATCCAATTAAGCCCAGGCTTACCAGATAACACTTTCCATCTTTTTATGTGTTTGCAAAACACCTTTTGTCCAACCACAAATGACATCTCATGTTGTTGCTGCAACTTGACATTTTCTTTCTTACCTTTTTGTGCCAACTTTGCTTGGTTTTTAAACTTTGTTCCTAATTCATTCTGCACCAAAGTATCAATTTTTTCAACAAAAGAAACAGAATTATCCTTGTCAGTTTCTTTTAATGTGTCAAAAATATTGAACTATGTAATTTTTCTATCAAATTCCACTGTGAGAGTGCCAGTATCCACATCAATCTTGGTCTTGGATGTCTTTAAAAATGGTCTTCCTAACAAAATAAGAGCAGTTAGGTCACTATTCTCCATATCAAGCACATAAAAATCAGTAGGAAAAATTAAATCATTTACTTGCACAAAAAAATCCTCAACCATGCCCCTAGAATAGGCATTCGATTTATCAGCTAATTGCATCACAACACCATTTTGATTCAAAGGTCCAAGTTTCAAAGAAGCATATATTGAATATGGCATGACATTAATTGAGGCTCCCAAATCTAACATAGCTTTTTTCACCTTAAATTTGCCTATTACAAATGGTATAGTAAACATACCAGAGTCCTTACACTTCTGAAGCAACTTTCTTTGGATTATTGCTGACACATTCTCCCTAACTTTGATTGTCTCATCAATCTTCAGCTTCTTTTTATTGATGCACAGCTCCTTCAGAAACTTGGCAGATCAAGGCACCTATTTGATTGCTTCCAGCAAGGGTATGTTGATTTCGACCTTCCTAAAAGTTTCAAGAATTTCCTGCTCGGTCTCCTCTTTCTTTGATTAAGCCAACCTGCCAGGAAAAGGAAGTGGGTATAAAATTTTTGATTTTGGAAAAATTGGCTTGTTGCTTACCTCCTCAATTAGTGCATCAGAAGTTGATGGTTTTAGGCTATCTTGTTCCTTTTTAAGTGCTGCCATTTTTTATGTGGTGGTTTGCACCTATTTGCCACTTGAAAAGGTCACGGCATTTACATGCTCTCTTGGGTTGATTTCAGCTTGAGATGGCAGCTTCCCTTTTTCAGCTTCAATTTTGTTCAATGAGGCTGCCAATTGTGAAATTCGGTTCCCCAAGTCTTTAATGCTAGCCCTTATTTCTTGTTGAAACATTTGAGTGTTAATGGCTAAGCTTTCACAATATCTTTTAAAGCCATACCTGAATTTAGTGTTTGGTTCTGTGGTGGAGGAGTTGGTTTATTGTAACTGGCAGATGGATACGGTGGCTGATCGTTTGACTGCACATATATCAGATTCTGCTGCTCTCACTAACCAGGGTTATATTGATTGGCATAAAGGTCATACCTTCTTGGTTGGTTAACAAACCCGCTTACCGTATTCACTTGAGGTGTTGTATCCTCTTGTAGTTATGGGCACAAGTCAGTAAAGTGTCTTTGAGTAGAGCAAATGCCACAAACTCTAGAATTTTGGACCTTTCCCAGGGCAACTTGTCTAACAAGAGAGATTAGTTCAGAAAGTTGAGCTTCAATACTCGAAGTTCCTACCCCATTTACCTTCTTCGGCACATGGTCTACCCGTGTCCCAAACTGTTGTGAGTTGGCTGCCATTTTAGAAATTAGGTCTTTTGCTTCTTCGAATGTCTTTTCTACAAGTGCTCCTTCACTTGCAGCATCCAACATACATCGAACCATAAATAGTAGCCCTTCATAGAAGTACTGCAACAACAGTTGATCAGAAATCTGGTGATGTGGGCAGCTCACACATAGCTGGTTGAATCTCTCCCAGTACTCATAAAGATTTTCTCCGTTATACTGCCGAATCCTGCTGATTTCCTTCATAATTGTTACAGCCCTCGAAGCTGTAAAGAACTTCTCGAAAAATTTTCTTTTCAGGTTATTACAAGTTTTAATCGAACCAGAGGGAAGGTAGTACAGCCAGTCCTTTACCTTGTCCGCCAAAAAAAATGGGAAAGCTCTTAGCTTAATATGTTCTTTTGTAACTCCTTGTGGTTTCATGGTCGAGCAAACTACATGAAATTCCTTCAAGTGTTTATGGGGGTTCTAGCCTGCAAGACCACGAAAAGTAGGCAATAAATGAATTAATCCAGATTTTAATTCAAATGCTACTTCAATATCAGGGAAATCGATGCATAGGAGTTGCTAGACAACATCAGGAGTTGCCAACTCCCTTGGTGTTCTTTGGGCTGCCATTTCTACAATAACAACTGGTTCTTCTTCGCTTTCTGAGTTGCTGTTCGTAGATGTCGAAGTTGAAAAATTGACCGTTTGCCTTTTCGCTTTCCTATTCGCTTTTGCTGTCTTCTCAATCTCTGGATCAAACACTAATTCACCTGTATAAGAAGATCTTGGCATAAGTTAGTTTACTAAGAAAGAAAGAAGAGAACAAAATAAATAAATCAAAAGAAAACTTTAACAGAAACAAATCTCCCCGGCAACGGCGACAAATTTTTGGTCGGTTGTCAAAACCGCAAAAAATAATTCTGATTTCACTAACAATTCAGAATAAATAAATTTATAATATAATAGTGAAAACTAGGTCGAATCCCAAGGGAAATTTCTTAACCGAAAGCTTCCTATTAGAAAACTGAAATAAAAAGGTTGGGAGGTTTTCTTGAATTAAATGCTAAAATAAATTAACTGTAGAATCAAAATGAAATTAACCAATACTAAAAATGCTCAGTTCAGAGTTGATTATCCATTCCAGTTACGCAGTTGATCATCGAAAGAAAATATTTCTTCAATCCAAGCAAATAAACAGGACTTTCTTTAAAGCTAAAAAGAACTCAAGGAATTCATCAGTAAAATTAATCAGAAAAAGCTTTAGATTAATTTTTTAATTTTGAGTAACCAGATATTGAAAAGCTTTAAAATCAAGCAGATTTGTAATCTCAGAACCAATTCAATAAGCGAGAACAGGAAAATTAATTACAATAAATCTTAATAAAAAAAAGTAAATACTTGAAATTAAAGAGAATTTAAGCAAGTAAAATCAATCCTCACAACTGGTATTGATGATGGAAATCATCCCTAAAACTGAACAAAAAAATTACTTACTCATGATCGGAAGAAAAACAAATAACAATAATAAAAAAAACTGAAATTGGCGAAAGAGAAAGGAGCAGAGCAGCCCAGGGAATGCAGCTCCACTCTTTTAAACCTAAAAAGATATGATTTTTCTACCGAACATCGTCAATCTGCCAAGATCCTGAAAGAACACAACCAAATTAAAACTTGTAAAATTACAAATTAAATTCACTTTCAATCAATTGAGTCCAGATGTGCTTTAAGCTACAAAACAGACTCAAAATATATATTTAAGGTTTAGAACATATTAAATTATACTAAATATGAGAGAAATAAATATAATAAATATAAGTTTATTAATTGACTGCCTGATTTGGCTCTTTTTTTCTTTTCATGGAGATGAAGTGTTTGGTGTTGTATCATTTCGAGGACTTCTTTACTCTCCTACTCAATGTTATAAAGTGTTCTCCAAAAATAGAACAACTATGGAGAAAAAGAAGACGATCTTTTTAACCTTTATATAGAGAAAAAAAGAAAAATCTTTTGACTTTAATTATGTATTAGTCATAGAAAAATTACTGTATAATTTAAATTTATTTAAAAATAATTATTATATAATTTATTTGGTAGTCAGAATGATATTGGAGTCATGTCCTTTTACTAACCAAGTTAGAAAGATGGGACAATTACTAGGTTAGAATTATACAAATCAATGTTAAATAGTGAAAAATGGCCAACGCTAAAATACATCTAGCCAACACTCTACACTCAAATTTTCAAGATATTTACAAAATTGTTACTGTATTTTGAATAGTACATTTGTCTCACAGGAACAATGTTTCATATATTGATTCAAAAAATATTATTTACGAACAGTATTTCATGAATAAAACTGAAATCCAATCTGGACCACTTCTACTAGATTGGGTTGGGTTAGGTAAAAGTAGAGAATAATCGTGAGTTGATCACATATTTAGAAGAACTATCAATTTTTAGATTGGTACTAGTTCTATATGGAACTAACCTAGGTGAAATTGAACCCAAAGGCATATATCATATTTATAAGATTTATGACATTAAATTACCCGTGTATTTATGTGTTGAAAATCATATTGACAGGGGGTGTTGATGCCTTTTAGACGAAACCTAAACTAACTTTCCAAAATCCATCCCACTTTAGTGATTCAGCTAGGTAGAGAAGATACACTTAACGGCGTGACTATCGTGAAACCCCTATGCTGTGGTTCTCTCCCTTACGGTCTTCTCTCTTCACCTTCCTTTCTTCTCCACCATTTTATTACAGGCATCCATCTTCCATGATTTTGGTTCTTTGATGTGATTTCTGGTTTTAGTACCACGATTTCGGTTCTTTATTAGGATAAGAAACGGAAAATTTGAAAATCAGAACAAAAAAAATTCAAACTCATGATTCTCGTTCTGATTAAATCTGAGTTCTCGAGTTGTGTTTTCTTAAAACCATCAGTATTTCAGGTTAATTCATTTACACTAAAAACCAGACCTTTGCCGACTCATGCTCAATTTTCCTGTCTTGTAACGACAATTATCAGTTTGAGACAAATTAGCCGTACCAAATTCACTTTCAGCTGGGCCCGTCCCATCACATCTCCCCCTGATCCACGTTTATTTTAGGATCAATATTATAGTACTTACCCTCAATTTTAGCTGGAACTAAACCAATTTTTTGGGTTAATTTTAAAATCTAGACCTTTTTTTCTTTTGCACCAGTGATACTGAATTTTAAAATTCAAATTTAGCTAATGTGATACTTACGTTTAGTAAATTTATATTATCTAATAATATTTTTTTTGCAATTAGTCAACAATTTAAATCATGGTTTTTTTTTTCATTTTTTTAATGTACAATAGTTTTTTTCTTCATATGAGTTTTAAAAATAGGTTGATGATAGTAGATTTTAAAACCAGAGCGCGAATAAGTGTAACTTTAACTAGTTTCAAGGATAAGGATAAACGTTATTAAGCCTTTGTTTAAAGGTTCGTGTGGTCGGTGTGTGTGTGTGTGTGCATGTGGCAAACGCTACCTACCACTCTATTTACAAAAATGACAAGAAATTATTTTTAAAAATTTCTTTAGAGATTCTAGTTTTGGTATTATTTTTAACGCTTAAAAGCCCTTTTGCCTAATAAATTTTGCCAATTTACATCTTTTGTCTATGAATTTTAACTCGAGTTTACTTGTCTCTCAAATTTATTCTTTTTACCTTATCGACCAACTTAAATAAAACATAAATAAATCATTGAAATATATGTGGACTGAAATAAATATAAAAGAAAAGATAAAGAACTTAACTAACTATTTACCCCACAGAAAACTGTAGTTCTACCGTTTCTAATAGAAAATAAAAGGTGAACCCACAATTACAACAATTTCATTAATCCCAGATCTTTGACCTAAAGAAATTTAATTTAACTCATTCCTTTTTTTTTTTTATGGGCAAAGTAAGAAATATTATTTTAAGGACCAGGAAGAAGCTGGGATGCATATACAGAAATTAAGAAACCCTCTAAAGAAAAGAGTAATTTCGTTTATAGCGTTATTATCTTTTTAATTTAATTATTTCAGAAACTACTTTTGGTTATATCAGACCTTGAAGAACTCATTTAATAGATGCTCATCTCGAAGGATCTTATGGGACGATAGCTAGGGTTTAGAATATCATTGCTGCTCCGTTTCAAACAAGAAAACCCTTTATTTTTTATTCAAAATGACAAAACAAGAATTTTATGTGCGGCAAATGGTTAATTAGGCCTTCATATTTTCTTTTATTTTCATTTCAGTTCTTATGTAACTCAAAGAGCTATTTCAATTTCATTTTAATAGGTTGAGAGACTAAAAGGTACCAATGTGTAAAGTGAGGGGCGAGTGAACTGCAAACAAAATTCATTAAGTAAAAGGTCTGAGTTGACAAAGGTTAGGAGTAAAATGGATTTTAGGCCTTATTTTATGGATATAATTATTTTTTTCTCTTTTAAAGTCTGATCTTTTATACAAGTAGAAACGGTAACCGATTTTAATTTTATGGATATAATTATTTGTTTCTCTTTTATATTCTGGTCTTTTATACAAATAGGAACGGTAACCGATTTTTATTTTAAGCCAGGAAATATATCTGTTATTGCCAAAAGTAAACAAAAGCAAATGGGGAAGATCAAAGAATTACGCAAACAAAAAGAGAAAAAAAGAAAACTTACCACCGGCCTGGGTTCAACTTCGACTACTCCTCCGACTACCAGTTTGTTCAAAGGACTCCAACAGTATCACAGTCCGTGATAATAAAAAATGGATATGAGGTTCACACAATTCAGGAGCCTTCATAGGCTGGTCCATAGTCCATGATGACTCATGGTTTGCACAGACCATCATTTTCCGATTTTCCTTGTTCAAAGTGAGAGGTGGACAATTGATGGTAACTTGCCAAGGGAGTAAATCTGTGCCGCCAGAAAAGTCCGATTACTTAATATAGTCCATAAAATGCTTATTATTGTTTCGTATAGTGTCTATCTGCTAAAGCTTTTTTATTTTGTGAGGAGAGAGGTTTGTGAAGAAGAGTTATTGTTAGTTTGTGTGGGGAAGGAGGACGTCTAAAATGTGTGCTTGATTTAAGAAATCATAGTAATATTGTCTGGGGCTATATGGTTAAGGCAGCGGAGTATATGAATAGCAATGGAGTCTCATTCCTTAATTCCTTCTATGTGAAATTAGGTAGGGGAATAATAAAATATACTATTAAAGGATAGTATTGTAGTTCTAATAACATGTTAAAATAAACTCAAAATAAATTGGTTATATATATATATATTTATCTTTAATATATAAAAAGTATGAAGGTGCCAAAATGTTGAATGACTTTTTTACCTTTATATTAGAAGTTATTTTATTCTTTTAATGAAACCCAAATTTATCATTGTCTATTTAATTAGGGTTATACTACCACTATAACACTAAAGGAGCTCTAAAGTTGTCACTAAATTTTATTTTATTTTGTTACAAACTTATCTACCCTTGATTTTATATTACAAAATTAAGTATTGTATGTAATTCATTTTGCATTAATCTCACCTATAATGGCTAAAACTCCTAGATTGCCACTAAAGTTTTTCTTTTTTCATTCCCCCATCAAACATGCCACTCTTTGTTCTATATTACTATCAAATAATACCTTAATTACAATAAATATTTTATAAAACCTAAAAATTTATATATTACTATCAAATAATACCTCAATTACAATAAATATTTTATAAAACCAAAAATTTCAACATAGCATTTAAAAAAATTTCATGGCTAAATTTTTTACTTGAATAAGAGACTTAAATATAAGGTAAAAAATCATGCTAAAATTTGTACTGCTAAATATTTTGTAAAACTTAAAATTTCAACTTAGCATTTCAAAAACCTTTATAGCTAAATATTTTATTTGAATACAAGACTTAAATATATGGTAACACTTATGCTAAAATTTGTACTACTACAAAAATTACCTTAACCATAAATTTTTGCCAATTAAATTTTTTAGCAACTTAGATAAGCATATACTATGAAAGCTTATTATTTGGTAAAACTCATGCTAAAGTTTCACATGAAAACCTATAGGTATTGTGTATTAAAAAATAATTTTAGATTTATAATAGTTCACCTAAAGTTTTTTTCTTTACCTTGAAATTATAAGTTCTTTTACTCTTTTAAGAATATACAAATTTTATATTGTATATGTAATTAGAGTTATGTTAGTATGAGGACTCTACAAATAGGAAAGAAAAGACTACGCTGACAAAGATTTAAATATATAGTTACCTATTTGATTAGATATTTAGTAGTGTTAAAATACTAGAAATATAATAAAATAGAAAAAATAAAAAGTGAGTTGCGTTTAGTCTTTACTCTTTTAGAAATTTACTATTTTGACTACTAAACTTACTTTGACCACTAAAATTAGTTAGTTTTAACAAGCACAACATAAGTTTTAACTTGGATGAATATATACTATGAAAGATTATATCTCTAGTCTATCTTATAGCAATCATATAATTCAAGTATGATTCAAGCATCTTTTATGAAAAAGAAATAAATAAAATTCATTATAGAAAAGGTCATTGTGAAAAGGTTTAGGAAAAAATTCCTTGACTCCTAGAATTAATTGCTTATATTATAATAAGGGTAATTTTAGCATCAACCTTTTTATTCTTAGCAATTAATCTTTCCTTATACTAAATAATATTAAAGTATTTTTTTCAGCTTTATTATTTTTAGAGCCAATAAAATCTTATGAATTATATCAAATTAAAATTAATTTTTGGTTGAATTTTATATTTTATGGTACAGGCGCATAATCTAAAAGTAGTTTTTGAATTGTTAAGAGATGAAGTTAATAATTTTATGTTTGTGAATGCAAGTTTGAAGTGCTTTTTTTTTTTTTTTGAATGAGACTAAATTTGGTATTGTATATTTATTAGAGGTATAATTAGCACTAGGACTCTAAAAAGGAAAGAGAAGAAAATATGAAAGTCCCATGTGTACTTTCTAATAAACAAAAAAGAAGAATGTGCATTGTGATTCTATTTTTTTAGCTTTAGTAGATTTACTTAAATTTATATATTAAGTAAAAATTTTAATGGTGAAAAAAGATCTTAAATTTCCAAAATAAGTTAAACTTTTGTAACAAATATGTCCTTAATTAATTTACATATATTTTTGTGACATGTCCTGAAACACAAAAGTTTGCAATTTTTTTTTTTTACTTTTTAACTTGAACAAAGTACTTTAAGTAGAACTTAAATGTTCCAAAAACCTCATAGTTATGTCTATTTTAATCAATGATTTAAATATGATAAAACCCATAAAAATTATAAATATGTCAAAATGCCGGACAACTTTTTTTATCCTTAAGTTATATGTGATTTCCCTCTTTTAATGAGACTCAAATTTTTCAATCCCTATTTATTAGATTTTAAAGGACTAAAATTATGAAAAGGAAAAAAAATAGAACAAAGTGATGGAAAGCTTTTATAGGGTTTATATTAGGAAAATTATGTTAGTATTTGAAAAGGTAAAAATAGAAAAAAATTGGTGATTGTTTTATATGTTTTCAAACCTTAGTGATGTGATTATATATAATTTCTAAATCAATAAGTAAGTATTAATTATCCAAAAAGATAAAAAATTATACAAGACTTGACCTCGATATTAAAAACAATCACATTGATTCAATCATAAAATAAAGATAAGTGTAGATTTTAAAACATTGGAACTAGATATATTTTTATATTAAAAGTCAGGAGTGGGGTAGTTAAGCTTTCTGAGTAATATGGATACTTCTAGTTACATGTCTTTTGAAAAACTCAATGTTTACATACCAAGTCTCTACTTTGACATTATGTCTCATATTTGTGTCATATTTATTAAAAAATTTATTTTTTCTTGATTTTCTTAATAAATATCCAATCTATGGACTTATCTTATGTCTTTTTTATTATTTTGAACAAAATCTCAGAACATTTATTAAAAAATTAGTTTATCTCTCTTTAAATATTTAAAGTTATGATAATACATTAATGACAAATCTATTTAAACTTTGAGCCAACTAATATAAGATATTCATGTCAATCATTAGCTTTTTAAATCTAAAGTAAAAAGCTAAAGAGAAAATTTACTAACTTAACTTTTAATAAAATTTCTAAATACATAATATCATTAAGTCCATTAAATTAAGATCTTTTCTTAACATATTGCATATTTTAACCTGAGAAGGAATTTTGACATCTTTGATAAGATTTTAAAAGTATGAGAAAGTAATTTTTATAAGTACTCTACCATCACAAATAAGAAAATATTCTACCAAATTTTCTACTACCAATACTACATGTAACATATTCTACATTGTCTTATTATTATTATTATTATTGTTGTTGTTGTTGTTGTTTATAACAAACAAAATCTAACATAACGAGCAATATATTATAATATATGATGGGAACGAGGATTATTATAATGAAATATTATAATAAAAAACTACGTAAATAGTATAAAAATGAAACTAGTAAGAAACATATCTAAACTTAAAAGTAAAATCATTATTGTTATCATTTATTTTGAACAAGATAATTAGAATTATAATTATTTGAGTAAAAAAATACTCCATCCGTTTCACCAATCTTGCTTCATTTTCTTTTTGAGGCCGTCCCAAATATTTGCAACATTTTCATATTTAGTAACTTATTTTACCATACTATCCTTCAAACTATCAATTTAAGGTAAATATTTTCAATTATCCCTAAACTAAGTCCATGTTGCTTAACCATCCTCATACTATCATGTGTTGCACTACTCATCCTGAAACTATTTAATTGTTACTATTTCGTCATATCATTAACTAAACTGTTAAATATGGACGAAAAAATGACATTGCCACTGATGTGGCATGAAAAAATAACTTGATGCTGATGTGGCATCATTTTTCCATTCATATTTAACGGTTTAGTTGACGCCAGGACAAAATAGCAATAGTTAAATAGTTTCAGGACGAGTGGTGCAACACATGATAGTTTAGGGATAATTAAGCAATATGAGAATAGTTTAGGGACAACTAAAAATATTTACCCATCAATTTAATATTCACTATTTCCAACTTTTTTTATCTACGTGTAAAAAGTTAAGAATAAAAATAAAAACAAAACACAAGTTTTTTTCATTTTCTTAATCTTCAAGCAAAACTAAATCAAGCAATATTGATGGAACGGCAAAAGTAACTTAGTATTTTAATCCACGTGTATAATTAGTAGTGTATATATATCTGGACCTCAATCACAAACATAAAACTTTAAGTAACCTTTACTTAGACAATATGAGATTTTCTAACTTAATACTAATATCATTTCACGAGTCTGAAGTAATCTCAGATCTCAATCATCTATCAATTTGTGGGTCCGTGTGTTTGCGTATGGTTTCCCTATAAGAGCCCGAGACCATGTGTTCCACAAGGAAGCAAATCCCAAAAAAAACAGGAAAGATTTCTCAGACTTTGCGACCAACCAAAAATGCAGAGGCGTGGGGCTATATTCCCTGCCATTGCAGGCATTGCCATCTTTGCAGCCATGATGGGCGTTGCAGCGGCGGTCGAATCGCGTCCGGCGGATCTCAGAGCTGATATCTTCGACACCTATGCACTAGCTCTTCAATGGCCACCGTCTACGTGCAGCGGCAGAGGCATCAGATACCAGTGCACAAAGCCATACCTTAGCGACTTCACCATCCATGGCCTCTGGCCACAGCTTCCTTCCGGCGACCCTGTCCCTCCCTACGACCAGAATCCTAGTTGCACCAATGTCACGCCAGTACAACCAACTAATCTTATGGTATCTATCTTTTTGTGTCTTTTTTCTTTTCTGCACATCAAGTCTCTGGAACTTAACTTCTTTTCGACAACTACCGAAAAGGGCTACCTGGGGGACAATACTCAACGAAAATTAAGGACAAGTTGGCCAAATTTGGTGGACTACACAGGCAAGAACGCCAATGAGTATTTCTGGAAAAGTGAGTGGGGCAAACATGGAATGTGTTCCGATTGGCCCGATGACCCAAATTCCTATTTCGTTGCTGGATTAGAACTTCTGAAGAATTTTAACTCGCTTCTTTCCACTCTTGAAGGTAGTCTATTATCATCCACTGTTCTCTTAATTACTTCTCTAAGAACACAGTTAAACTACTAATAACTCTTAATTGCTTTTAGATGCTAAAATTAAGCCGGACACCGATAAAAGGTACAAGGTTGGAGAAATATCAAATGCGCTCAGAACTAGATATGGTGGGAAGAGCAGATTAGCCCCAGAAATAGTATGCAATGAGGCCACAGATGGTGTGAAGCAACTATGGGAGATTCGTTTTTGCTACAAAAGGATCAAAAAGCAACAACCTACGACTCTCCTCCAGTGTCAGAACTTATTTTCTAACAAGTGTTCGGACAAAGACGACGAAGTAAGATTCCCACCGGTTGCTACAAATATTGTTCACTAGAGGTTGAAATAGAGTGTCCCCAGTATGTCTTGGCCTAAGTTAATTATTTAGGCTCTAGTTAAGAAGAATGTCTGTAAGTGTCTTAATTCAGAATAATGTATTGACGGTCTAGGGAATCTCTCTGTACCATCAAAACAACATGTAATGAGTTGGAAATCTTACTCCTAATAAAAGCGTCCATATCTATCCTAAGAATATTCACTTATATAACCTAGCTAGAAATATTCATTTTCTAACATTAACTTTACATTTTGTACCAATTTTCCATTTTTTGTCAGTCATTATTCTTCCATATGGCCTTATCCCACTAGTTCTGCACCTAAGCAACGCATACCAATCAGATTATAAATAGAAAATAATCTAATCCAACATAGATATCTGATCCCATCAACTCCCACCACAAGCATTGAAACTTATCATGTAGAAGAAATATGTCACAAGTAAACACGATTTTACTCTTTATATAGACTTTTGGCATTGTGTGCCTTACTAGCTTAGGATCGTTGGATGAGGTGGCTGCTTTTAAAAATGTTAGGTCTTGGACATTTGTACCTTTGTGGGTCAATTTCCACTGGGTATAAGACTTATTGGGCTTGATCATATTTGATCAAGCCTGCAACCTTGGTAGGCTCTATAACATGAAAGTAATGTGTGATCCAAATCCTTAGGTATGAGTGTCAGCAGTTTAGAACAAGTTTTTACATACCATTAATTAGCACATACTCCATTCGTCCCATATTTTTTGCATCATTCACTTTTCAGTATTTAATCTATAATCTTTTATTTTCAACATCTTAGTATATAAATGAAGAGCCTTTATAAAAGAATGATAAATCAAGACATATAGTTTCTAAATATATTTTTTTAAAATTTTTTCTGACAAATATTAATATAAATAAATTCAAATCAAATTATGTTAAAAGGTCAAATGGTGCAAAGAATATATGATGGAGGTAATTTCTTTTGTTGTACATGCAGCGGCAAAGGCATCAGATACAGTTGCACAAAGTTGTATCTTGGGTACTTCACCATCCATGGCCTTTGGCCACAGCTTCCATCCGACAAGCCTATCCCTCCCTATAAGGAGAATCCTAGTTGCACCAATTTTACGCCAGTACAAATGACTAATATTATGTTATCTATCTTTTTGTCTTTGCTTATTTTCATTGTATCAAGTTTTAAATTAACCTCACTTCTTCTTATAACTTCTGAAAAAAGCTACCTGCGAAAACCTACTGTAGCAAAATTAAAGACCAATTGGCCAAATTTGGTGGACTATGAAGGTAAGAATGCCAATGAGTATTTCTAGAAAAGCGAGTGGGCAAAACATGGAATGTGCTTTGATTGGCCCAATGAGCCTAATGACTATTTCGTTGCTGGATTAGAACTCACGAAGAATTTTGATTCGCTTCTTTCAACTCTTGAAGGTAGTCTATTTATCATCTGTTGTTCTCTTAATTACTTCTCTAAGAGCACATATAACCTACTAACTCTTAATTGCTATTAGAAGCTGAAATTAAGCCCGACGCCAAAAAAACATATGTGGTTGGAGAGATTTCAAATGTACTCAGAAATAGATATGGTGGAAAGAATAGACTAGCCATAGAAATAGTGTGCAATGAAGCCAAAGATGGTATGAAGCAATTATGGGAGATTCGTTTTTGTTATAAAAGGAACCAAAATCAACAGGCTACAGTTCTCCTCCAGTGTCGGAACTTTTTTTCTAACAAGCGTTCGAAGAACACCGAAAAAGTAAGGTTCCCACCGGTTCTAACCTGATCTATTGTTCATTCAGAGGTTGAAGTAGGATGGTCCCCAGTATGTCTTGGCCTAAGTTAATTATGTAGGTTTTGTTTAAGAATAATGTTAATGAGTGTCTTAATTCAGAATAAAGTATTGATGGTTTAGAAATCTCTCTGTATTGTCAAAATGACATATAATGAGTCAGAAATCTTACTCTTAATAAAAGCTTCCATATCTATCCCAGGAATATTCACTTGCGTACCTAGAAATATTCATTTTCCAACATTAACTTTACATTTAGTGCCAGTTTTCCATTTTCTATCATTGATTATTCTTCCATATATCCTTATCCAACTAGTTCTGCGCCTAAGCAACACATAATAATCAAATTATATACAAAATAATCTGATCCAACAGAGATATTTGATCTCATCAACTCCCACCACAAGCATTGAAACTCATCATGTAGAAAAAATATGTAGCAACAGGTAAACATGGCTCAGCTTTTTATTAGTAATAGATTGGCAAAAGTCCTTCATGCACAATAAAAGAGAATAATGAAACCTTTACATAGTGATGAGGTATCTTCATCAATTATCAATTGGGTTTGAGTTGGATGCTTTAACAAACATAAGTCTATAGATCCCTATACTAATACTACTATAATTTATTCCTTGCCCCTATACAATTTCAAGATATAAAAATACTAGAGGCTTAAAGCAAACTACTACCTGATCAATCACTTTTTCATCACCACTAAGAGGATTATTGTCGGATGAAACGACGAACAAACCTGGGTAGCGTATTTTGGAGTTAATGGATCAGGCAGGGTGCAAAGAGCGGCTAAGATATAGGTAGTGAGACGTCTACAAATAATGAATTAGGTAATAGTATCTTTTTATTTTTTTTCATTTGTTTAGTTGCCATCTATATTTTATATTTGGATAGTTTGTTAGTCTAATCCTGCATTGGTTTGTTATTGTGCTTGTTTGTTTTTATGTTTCTTTGTTTGGTTTTTCTCTATTAGTCCGTGAGTTTGGATACCATATATATCTTGGATAATCAAGTGAGGACTTAACGGCATGATATCACAGAGACAAAACGTGCAAGCCTACAATTGAGTCAAATGTCCCCCGTTCCTCAATGCTATATTTTGTAATTGAAACCAAACATCTTACAAATAATAAGAATAACTTTTTTATGAAAAAAAGCAAACCAATCTAGAACTCATAATCCATACTTGCTTTGGAAGATCCAAAAATCAATAAGATTTCCAAAACATAGACACATTATGCTTCATTACCACAAGTCCTCGAAAATGATGTGATGTAGCGAGAAATGAAGATTGACTAAGCAACACACTCAATTAATAAGAAAAACCTAGAATCCATTCATACAAAAAGCCAAAGGCTCTGAAATACCTTAATATTATTGATAGACTACCTCATAATAACAAAACAAGGCCTATTTATAGGCTTAAAAAGAAACCCCAAACCAAAATAATTAAGGAAACTGAAAATAATTTGGAAACAAAATTGACAGAAACTTTAAAGGCCCGGATATCTCTCAAAATGATGGAAATTTGACCCAAAAAATGCCATCATAGAAAGCAAAGCTTATATAACACATGTAGAGTGCGAAATTCCCTTTAAACCAACATATTATAATAATCATTCTGACAACTGTAGCGAAAGTTATGATTTCTGGAAGTTAGGGTTCGTGCGAAACCTATTTTCGGGATTTTTTTTTTCAATTTCGCCCGCTTAGCTCACTCCATGAACTCATCCACTAGATACTCCACGTCATGGTGTTCCTTCTCTTTTGGGATTATATGGGATCTCAGGATGTTTGGGGCAATTTCTGTGCACAACCTTTGATAACAAGGTATAGGTTGTTTAAAGATGCATCCCTCTTAAGTCATCAGAAGAATTATCCATCACCAGCCTGGTTTCAATTTCTAATTTTGGACTATTTGGAATGATTAATAGGGGCATAGCTTCTTTGGGACAAGGGTGGCAGCTGCCCTATTAGAATTTGAAAAGTTTTCATTAGCTTTTTTAATATGTGATAAAATTGTAGAAAAACTAAAGTTTGATACCTATCTATAAAATTTTAATTCATGGTATTGTTGGGATGAACCACAAATAATCACTGTCAAACCCACAGGATGAAATCAAAAAATGTTCAAGCCAATAAATTACAATCAAGTATAAACAATCAGAAAAGCAACACCTGTGGCGGAACAGGCCTTTAGTGTCCTAATTTTACCAACACTGGTAGACTTTTTTAGAACTATGATCTCACTTAGGTTACAATTGGCTAGTTATTACTCATGAAGTATCTTAAATCATTTCATGAAACTAGTTACTTAGCCTACCTTGCATAAGAAATATGCATGCATTGTCTTGGCCATGCAATAACAATAGATTAAAACTATAAAGAAAACCATGGTGCACCGGTTCACAAAACATAAATGAAAACAAGCCAAGAGGTAAAAACTTTAGTTACTTTAGTTCAAGTAACAACTATGTGCATACATATCAATCTTATATGCACCTAAATGTAACCATAGTGCTAGACACACCAATGGACACTAGTAGAGGCAATCTCATTGTATGAAAATACCATACATTTAGAAGAAGCAACTTATATCTACTAAGATCCATCCTTAGCTCTTCACTCAAGTAAGCTAGCTTCAAATGATGAGTCACACTTTCCTTGTACTCACTTAGCCTCAAAATATAAGGCAAACACTTTGGTCAGTACTAGCTTATGCCATAAGTAACTTAGAAACTTAGAGTGTCCTTCTTAGAGAATACCTTCAATCCAATAAAACTTAGCCTTAACAGCTGCCCTTTACAAATTGTTAAGTCTGACTAGCTCGCTTAACCTGTACAACACTTAAGGGATGAGTACTTAAAAGTACTCAGTAAGGGATTTGGAACCTGTAGGGGGAGACAAATGTAAGCATGCAAAGCACAACAAACATACAAATATATATATATATAACATACAAAGCAAAGCAAGCAATCAACAACACAACCAGAAACAAGGATAAGAACAACAATAAACAACGAAAATAATGGATGGATGGATGGATGAATGAAATTTGCACATACAAATACACTTAGGACTTCCTTACACCAATAGATGCTAGACTTGCTGTGAGTTTATACGGCTAGGGTACTTAGATACTGGCCTTCGTATCCTATGTTAGTACTTAACTAACCCCATGAAGTCTTCTTACGGATGCCTTAGAGTAAGTCATCACTTACTTAACCCTTACCTGCCACTGACCAGTTACTTAGAGTAAGTCACTGCTTACTCCTTCCTTACCCATCTCTTCCCTTAACTTATTGTGCAAGGTAGCTGCCTTATGTGGTTCAACTTTCCAAGCTCTTTGAGCTTAGCTCAGGGCTCCTTAATGGCTTACTTACCAAACCATAAAGTTTGGTTGGGATCCTCTTAGGTTTCCTTTTCATTACTCGAAGGTCTATGACCTTCCACTTGGCCAACAAAGAATCTGAAACTTGCCTTAATTCATTTAGTGCTCCTTTAGCAATTTAAGTACTTTAACCCTCTTAGCCATCATTACTTACTTTATCTTAACGACACCACTTCTAAATAATGCATAATTCCCAACTTAGGAATGAGTTCTAGACCTAATTGAGGCTATGGAACATCTTAAATTAGCCTAGGGATGATAACCGAGAGTTTGAGACATTTTTAGGATGCCCCGAGCTTGAGGGACTAATGCCTTGGTGACGCCATCGACGACACACTGCTAAAGGCATCAACGCTCGAGAATCCTAAGGTTTACTGGAGACACGTCACCAAATGGCGTTGCCAACGCCTTACAACATTACACAATAACGTGTGAACTTGCACGAAACTTGCTTAAATGTTCCCATCCCAAGGCCAATTCACATGGGTCTTGTTTCTACTTGACTCCCACACATAATACTACATTTCTATGCATTATTTGAGCTAAAATTAACTTGAATCCCTTACCTCAAATCATCCTTAAAGCAAGAAACAAGCAACAAACACACTTAAGCTCCATGGAGTTCCTTTGAGTTCCAAGCTGGAATTCAACCAAATTGGACACCAATGGCACAAACTTAAGACCATTTCTTACCATTTAACAAGCTTAGAACTAACCGACAAGGATCAAAGACGTTTACCTTAGGGTTTGAACAAAAAACTTGCAAGAACAACTCCAAATGCACCAAATTCACCAAAAATGAGCTAAGGGTTTGTTGGGATTTTATGGAATTTTAGCTAGAATGGGAGCTTTGAAGGTGGAAAGCTATGGAGGAGAGAGAGCCACGAAAATGGCAAATGGGGGAGATGATGAATAGTGTCATTTCTTCCACTTATAAAAATAGCTAACTTCTCTTCCATTTGACACTTTGGCCCTCAAACTTAACTTTGAATCACTTAGGCCACTTAAACTCTTCCTACGCCAACACTCCTTGGTCCCAGTCAAAGGTTTTTCTTACCCAAACACTTTGCCCTTAACTCACTTAAGCTATTATAAGACATAGTAGTTCAATTTCTCACTTAATGCATTTTTCATCCTTAACTTTCGCTTTTAGTTCAAATGGCTATAAACACTTATTGTCTTAAATTAATTAGCTCAAAACACTTGCATGAACCTAATTTCACTGAAATTACTGTCATGCCACTAACTTGGGCCAAAATTACCATTTTGCTCTCCATGCCCTTTAGGTGCCAATTACACTTTGAAACTCAATTTAACCTTACTTAGCTTGCTTTCCTTGCTTAATAAAATTTATTTGAGAGAAATAACTTGAGATTTACTTACCTTAACATTTAAAGTAGAGGAAATACTAAGAGAGCCTTTACAGCACCAAATTGAAATAAATAGAGACATACAATATACGTGGAAAACTCTTCAGTATAGAAAGGAAAAACAACAGGGTAAACCAACAGTAGAATCCATTATCAAGAAAAATAGTATAATGTCCATAATCCAAGTTATTACCAAAACTTAAATCTTCTCATAGTAATTCAAAGAAAATTTGAAATTCAACACTCTAAGTTTTCAGCAAAAAATCTCATACCATGAAGACTAAAAAACACCAATACACCTCAATTGATATTCACAAACCCAAAAAAATAACACTTTTAAATTACAAAATTACTGAACAAAATTGTTGCCAAAAACCAAAGCTGTAGAACGAAGTTGTCTCTGTTCACGTCTCTGTCATTATTTTCTTAGTCTCGTGCGTTTCTAACACACCCCACAAATCAGCCAAATATGTATATGGCTTATATAAGCCACGACACAAGTTCTAAAAGGATTTTCAGAACCAAAATTAATTTTGCTTCTCCCAAGCCACTCACGTGGCAATAAGGCCCAAGTGAGTTTGCTTTTAATTTCTTAAAACACAACCATCATTGTGAGGCGAAAGTGTGGTTACACCAAAAGTAGTATTATTGTCACAACAATCTCCCTCTCCAATCCGATTAAGAAGAGATACTATCATCGCTCTTTACGTGAACACATGCTCATTATTAGGTCATATGTTTTTTTTAAAATTACCAAATGTAACAAATGATACCTCATCTCAATATGTTTAGTGCATAAATGATACATTACATTCTTGCTCAAATCATAGCACTCTAATTATCATAATGTATCACTTACTTCCCTTGCTTCAAATTTAACTCATAAAGGATTACTTCATCAAAAACATCTCCTTACCTTCTTCATTGGCCATTATATGCTCCACCTCAATTGTAGACAAAGCAACACACTTCTACAACTTCGACTATTATAAGATAGCTCCCTAAAAAAAGTAAAAACGTATCTTGATATAGATTTTCTACCATCAAGATCATCTGCCATATCTGTATTAGTAAAACCTTCCAATATAGACTTAGTACCATTAAAAATCAAATACAATTTAGAAGTATCTCTCAAATATCTTAAAAATCACTTCAAGGCTTCCTAGTGAGGCTTCCTTGGATTAGATAGAAATTGTCTAACCAATCCAACACGTGAAAAAACCAACCGCTGAAGAGTAAGGAATAGCTGACTTTTCTTCATTTTCTTTTATTGTAGTCGAGCATGCCATCTTACTCAACTTGAAGTCATTTAGAAATGTGCTAACTGGCTTAGCATTTGTCATGTTGAACCTTTCATGAACTCGTTCAACATAACTCATCTATGACAACCATAAATTACTAAATTTCCTATCATTAACGCTTCTTATGCCCATAATCTATTTTCACTAGCCTAAATCCTTTATGTCAAAGGACTTAGACAATTTTCTTCTAACCCGCGAATCATTAGAGCATCTTACCTAATGTTAAGTATATCATCAATATAAAGTTAAAGAATAATGAAATTATCATCAAGAAATTTTCAAACATAGATACAAGAATCTACATCAATTCTTTCATAGTTCTGCCCAATTATAAAACAATCAAACTTATGGTACCACTATTTAGGTGCCTACTTCAAGCTCGAAAGGCACTTTTTCAACCTATAGATTATGTGCTCTTCATCTTTTACTTCAAAATCCTTTTGGTTGAACCATGTCTTTATTAAAATCGTCATATATAAATGTAGTCTTCATATCTAGTTGCTTAAGCTCAAGATTTAGACTAGCTACTAGTACAAGTACAACTAGAATGGAACACATCTACCACAACGGAAATGATCTTATCATAGTCAACATCGTTCTTTTCATAGATGGCCTTTCACCACCAAATGACTTGTATACTTAGCTAGCTTATCACTGTCTTTCTTAAACTTGAACATTTATTTGTTCTGTAATGCCCTTCGACTCTTAGCTAGCTCCACCAACTTATATGTGCTGTTTTTTAGGAGAGAATTCATTACCTCTTGCATATCCACCAACTTATTCATCTCCTCTTACATATCTACCAACTTATATATGTTGTTCTTCAGGAGATAATTTATCTCGTCTTATATTGCAGTGATCCACTGGTCCTTATTTGCACAAGACTACATATCTAGGAAGCATTTAAGCTCCCATCAACAAGCAACACATAATTAAAAGTAAGATACCTATTATATGAAATATGCACTCTAGTAGATCTCCTCGCCTTAGACTTTACCTTTTCTTGTAGAGGGGGTTGTTCCCCTGCTCAAGACCACTGTCATGCTCAGTTATATCACCTTCAATGCTCAGTTATATTACCATCAACCGATTCATCAACAATGATTGGCAGCTCTATCCTATGTTTTGTCGCTAATCCATCCATGGCATTGAAAAATGGAATAAGTGTACGTGTTAGATCATCAACATCATAAGCAATATCTAAAGTCTTCTCTTACAACCCAATATCTTTTATATTCTCATGCTCATTGAAAATAACATCCTTACTTCTAACCAATTGTTTTTTTCTTGATAACATAATTGGTAGCCATACTCTTTACTACCATAACCAATAAGAGTGCACAAATTGGCCTTACTATCAAGCTTTGGTCGTTGTTCTTTTAGCACATGCATGAATACTTTACAACCAAACACCTTCAAATGTGACTAAAAAGCATGCTACCTATTCACAAATTCTCTGGGACTAGAAAAGCTAAAGAAACCAATGAAGTCTGGTTAATTAAGCAAACAACGGTACTCATAGCTTCACCCTAAAAATGTCTTCAGCAATTTAGACATCCTTAACATACATCTGACTCTCTTAATATTGGGGCGATTCAACCTCTCAGCCACACCACTATGTTGTAGTGTTCCAGGCTCCGTTTTCTCATTATGAATACCACATTCCTTGTAATAACTCTCAAACTCATTAGAGGCATGCTCCCTACCATTATCCGTATGAAGACACTTCAAGTGCATATTAGTCTCGTTCTCAATAATGGCTTAAAAAATCCTTAAGTAGTCAAACACCTGACTTTTTTTTTTTTCAACAAATACACCTAAGTCCTTTGTGAAACATCATTACTAAAAGTCACTACCTGTTACCACCCAATGAATCCACCTTGATGGGACAACAAACCTTAAAATGTATTAGCTCAAGTTTATTTCTTTTTCGTGTAGGGGGAAAACAAAAAAGAACTTTATGATGCTTTCTTAATAAACAAAAATAACAAGAGCTAAGTGATATACATTTGATAATCTAAATGAGGAATGTTTTACCAAAGTCTCCAACCTTTTGACAATTTCAAATGTCTTTTAGAATCTCAATGTTGGAAAATGAGATTTTTAATCTCAAAGATCAACCAGAGCAATACTAGCTAAGATTTGCATCCAGAGTGACTAACTCCGAGGCTCTAATTCATAAACTTGAATATGAAAATGCAAAATTCATTCAACAATTTGAATATGTATCTTGACAACATGAGGATTGTAACTTAAAATGTCAAGACTTTAAAATTTTGTACACAAGTTGGAAAGAGGTAATCAAATTCTCTTGCAAGATTTGGATGTGGTTAAGAGATGAATGAAATAAAGAAAGATTTCCTCCGCTAGTGCCAACATGGTTGCATATTCATTAGCCTTTTTTAGTACTTCCCAACTTTTGGCAGCCTATAAATTAGCTGTAGTCATTCTTACATCTAGTTACGAAAGAAAGTTCATTTGCTTCAGGAAAAAAAGAAAAAATTGCATTTGCCTTAAGTGCTGTTCATCTGCTCATAGAAGGTCTCCCTGTTATAAACCATCTACCTATATGGTTATATCAGACAAAGTGACTTGGTATATTCAAGATACTCTCAATAAAGGTTATAAAAAGCAATAATCCATTGAACCTTCTTAATGTAGTTCTAGCCCAGTCTTTTTTTCTCTTACTCCAGCGCCAATGTCATAGTAAAACAGAGATGCCAGCTTCAACTCCCCTTTAATCACATTTTCAATTTAATGCTCAGTCACAATATCATCAGAAAAAAAAAAAGAAGGCAGCCAAAACAGAAATCACAAGATGTCTCTTTATATGCTCAAAAGAAGGCTGGCAGAAAGGCTGTAATTGCTACTTTATTTAATCAAGCCTCTCATGTTCAAGTCTTTGATCTAGAAGATTCAAGTTCTTGCTCCAACTTTTCTGTGCTTTTCTTTGAGAGAAAGTTATTGAAAATAACAAGTTTCGTAGCTTGTAATTGTTCCGTTGACTATTTAGAAGTTGACAGAAAAGTTACAAATGTCAGAGCTTTTAACTTAACCAACTTCTAGTGAAGCATCAACAACTTCATGCTTTGAATGATTCTATAAAGGGTGTAAATTTCATTAAGAACCGGTCATCTCAAAGTTGGCAATGGAAGCAACAAGTTTTATCAGGTTTTGAGGCTTCAACCTTTACTTTTGGAAAAGCATCAACAACTTCATGCTTTGATTGATTCTATAGTGGGTGAAAATTTCATTAAGAGCCAGTCATCTCAAAGTTGGCAATGAAATCAACAAGTCTTATTAGGTTTCGAGGCTTTAACCCTCACTTTAGTTAATGAAGATATTTGGATATAACATTAGCAAAATGACAACAATTATTTCAAACAAATGGCTTATTCTAGAATGTTGATTTCATTAACAATTGGATATACCAGGTGACTTAGTTATGTAGAGTTTTTTTATATTTGAAGTTTCTTTTTTCTGCTTAAGAAGTAAGAGATCCTATAAGATGACTGCAAAATTTTAGCCAAGCATAGCGGTATTGCATCATTACAAGATTTGGCTCTTTAACTCTTTTCAGTCAATGGCTCAATTTCATGAAGCTTGGCTCTAACAACAAATGATATCTAATCATTTCTTGTTGCTTTTAAGATAGCATAGATCCTTTTAACGGTTATGTTTTGTAGACTTATTATCTTATGTTCTTTATCTTTTTTTTCTTTTTTTTTTATAATTTTGATTACCAAAAAAAATGATAAAAGATGAAAGATCAACATAAATGGTATAACGTGAAGCATATAGGGCCTGTTTGGTAACAACTTCAGCGGTTAGAGTTAGAGATTAGCTTTAGCAACTAGCTTCAGCGATTAGAGTTAGAGGTTAGCTTTTAGTAATTCCAGAGTGTTTGGTAATTCAAATAATTAGAAAAGCTGTTGCATAGTAAATTCACCTAAATGCCCCTAATTTTAAGTTGTTGTTTGACCAATTATACAAACTGAAAGCAAAGTTATGAAAACTCTTCCCATATTTAAGCAAAGATTATGCGAATTCCCTCCAAAAGCAGTATAATGAAGATAAAATAAGATCATCCAAAACAAGAGAAAAAAAAAAGAAAAAAATTATTAGAAGTCTACAACTTTTCTATTATTGGATAAAAACACTAAGTGTCTCCATAGTCCATAAGCAAAAGTAAGACATCCAAAACAAATTAAGGGAAACGAAAAAAGAAAAAAAATGATTTTAGAAGGCTTTCAAAACATTAAGTGAAAAATCAAGTCTAGAACTCAATTCATTCTAGTTAGTATGCCCATCGTCTATGTATTCTTGCTCCAACTAGACTTTGTGCTATTGTCTCCCTGAGTTGTGTCATTTGAATTTCATTAGCATATCTCCTTTGCTCTTCAGTATCCTCATCTTCAGCATCATCTTCACTATCTTCTTCAGAATCAAAATCACCATTCTCAGCCAAGTCAAAATCTAAATCACTTATTGCATCTCTTCTTACATAGTTGTGCAAAGCCATTGCAGCTATCACAATCATAACCTACTTTCGAAAAGTAAAATTTGGCATTTTTCGCAAGATGGTCTATTTATTCTTCAATACCCCAAATGCTCGTTCAATAATACTACGCAAAGAAGAGTGTGCTTGGTTAAATATCTCCTTCTTTCCTGAAACAGGTCTACCTTGTAGAAAATCTGTTAGGTGATATCTTTCTCCCTTGTATGGTCCTAGATAACCTGGAATTTGAGAGTAACCCGCATCCACCAAATAATATTTGCCTAAATGAAAGCAAACAAAGCAAGGCTATATGATTAGTTTATAATTTTTATAGTCCAATCTATGTAATAATAATGTGTCAGATTTTAAGTTACCTGCAGGAGGATGAGGAAAATTCCATTTTTCTTGACGAATCGCTTGAAAAAATACATTGGTGTCATGTGCAGATCCTTCCCAACCAGCAAGAACAAACGTGAAACACAAATCGAAATCACAAACTGCCATCACATTTTGTGTTGGCACACCTTTTCTTCCAATATATGGAATTTGATCTAGAACAGGAATACTTGCTTGAATGTAGGTGCCGTCAATGGCACCAATACAATCCTATAGTTCACATGAAGGAACAAATATAATAAGATGTTATAAAAGAAATGAGTAGAAGTAACATAATATACATACACAACAAATAATGATAATTGTTTACCTTAAAATGTGGCATATACCTATGATCTTTCCGTATATGGTCTGAGACATCTTTAAAACTTCGATCATGGGGTTGAATTATATCAGATGCCATACGCACAACAGACTCTAATACCAAAGAAAAGTACCTAGAGATAGTCTCTCCAGACCGTTGGAAACGTTCTTGAACTTCTCGATTAGAATCTCCATGGCCCATGACAGTTAAAAAAATTGCAAGTGCTTCTATCGTGGACAACTGGAATGAACCGCTTAAGCCATACTTGGTTTCCAAATCTTCAAGTAAATTTATGAACACCTCTTTTGACATTCGAAAAGCATTATAAAATCGTCCATCATGACCACTCAGTAATTCTCTAACCCATTTATCTCCAGTTTGCTGAGAAGTCATACATGGTTCTTTAATAATATATTTTCGGTAGTATTCATTAATAAATTGTAATGCCACACCTGCTATTCGAATTTGGTGTAAATTCTCCTCCAATATTTCATGCAATGTTCTGTCATCATCACTTTCTCCACCTACTTCTCTATTTTCATCATATGAGAAAAAATCCTGCAAATTGTGAAGTACAGAAACATAAGAAACATGTCATTTCAAATATCAATAAAAATGTTTATAACATTTAAGTAACATGAAAAAAGACTCTCATTGTCTATTATTTTCAATTAAACGCCAAAGATTATGAATAAGAATATCTTTAACCTAACAAATATGAGCAGAAATAGCTAGGAAATAAAGACAAAGCTAGTGACGCCCTAACAGACTAGTAAAAGATTCAGAATCGTCTATTTGTTCGGACTGCAGGTACCACAATCTAAGAGAATAATCTTCCATAGCCACAAACATCTCACGCTTCTCCCGGTTCAACAATAGTTTAGTAGCAAAACGGTAAAGTTCACCAGCCTTCGGAACATCTTCTTCCATTGTGTTCAAAACTTCAACAGCTTCAGCGATGGTTGGAGGCAACTTCTTGACTCTAGCCATTATGGCATTATTATGACTTTGAATACCTTCGACAATGGAGTCGATTTTTGTGGATAACATAGAAGCTCCACCATTCTTCTTACGTACTTGCTTCTTTCTTTGTGTTGTAGCTATTGCATCGGATGATCGTTTCTTTGACTGGCTGTGAGTACCTTCCAATGGTGAATCTATATTATCTCCTTCTACTTGATCAGTAGTTTCATAGTCACAGTCCACTTGAGAAACTCTTGTATCCCTATCAATGCCTCCAACATTTTAAGAAGGCACATTTGCATCATAACCAGAATTAAGTTCTTCAGTGAATGAGGTTTGAAAAAAGTTTGCTGGTGGAAGACCAGCCGATGGAGCCCACATGTCGTCACCTTTTGCAACTGTGCCCGAAAACAATGCATTTAGCTTATCCTCCAATTCAGGATCAATGCCCATTCTTTTAAACTTGGCTATCTCAGGATTAACCTGTTTATAAAAATTTTATTAATTAATTTCAAATAAAAAAAATAATAGTGATTTCTTTGTAAAGTTTCAAGAGCATTTTAGACAAACCTTTATATTTCTATCCCACCAATCATCGGATGCATCAATTGTCTTTTTAAGTGCATTCCACCCCAAGCCTGTAGCAAGCCTTTTTAATGTCCTCCAATTCTTCCAATCTTTTTTCAATGCATCCCATTTGTTCTTCAATTGATCGCTCGAGTAATTTAGTCCTGTCTGACTCATGAACTTTCTTGCTATAGTCTTCCATGAAAACTTCTTCAAGCTTCCACCTTGTCTATTACCATCATCAAGTTCTTTTTTGCATATCTCACAAAATACCATCACATTACGTCTTTCCCACTATGCCTTACCCCTTCCCCAATCATTCTGACTTTGGTTGTTAGTGCTTTGGGAACTATTATTTTCCATCTAAACCCAAAGAATTATAATATAAAATAAAGATACATAATCACAACAAAACAGTTAAGTCATGTACTTATTAATGTAGAATTCTAGTTATATTCACATACTCAAATAATTAGCCAAGTACCAAGAAGTAAAACTAGCAAGTACCAACAAGTTTGTTTTACTAAATTAAACAATAAAACCACAGCCAAGAAGTTAAAAAAAAATGTGAATGATAGTCAAACTACTACAGCTAACAACAAAGAAGACAAGCCTTAATTACTCCTGTTTGAATGATAGTCAGGATTCTTTTCTTCTAGTGTTTGTCTTAGCATTTTCATGGATGGGACTTAGTTTTATCAGTTATTTCAGCCATGTATTATGTTTAAATTTTTTTCTCCTGTGAGTCTTCTTCATGTTATTCTTATATTTTTTGCTTTTATTTCGTGGAATTACATGTTTTGCTGTGATTTAGTCCACTGAAAGCTAAGGGCACTTTTGGAAACTGAGTTTGGAGTTGCCTTCCACTGGAGTTAGATTTTATTTTCCCGTGGCTTTTAGCTTCCAGTTATAATTGGGTTGCAGTTCTCAGGGAAGTTTTAAGGGAGTTAACATTTTGTTTTATTTCTGTCAAGTTTTTGCATATAAGCTTCTCTGTAGACCTAATTTTCTTGAATGTATCCACCCCTCTCAACCCAGAATGTTGACGTAAAATGTTCTAGTTCTTGATCAATAGGCTACTGATCTGAGGCAATTGCTGGAGTTGGAGGATCTTTTGACAGTTGCAAAACAAGGCAAACAAGAGAGAAGTCTAGACCATGAAAAAGATAAAATTGACTCAGGATTACCTACCACTCCACCAGAATCACGAGGCTGTGGCAATGGATAGTCTAGTGAAACATTTGGTATTGATAGCAATGGTACCAATACTTTAACAAATGGAGATAGTCATCAACTGAAACCTGGGTCATTGACATTGTCGTCCAAATCAATGTCACAGGCCAATGGTGAAACTGGGAAAGGGTATGAAAATAAGAGTTCATTACACTCTGAAACTGGGTTAAGCAGTGAGTCTACAAATGGTTCCAGGATTCAAAGCAGTCTAGATAATCAATTTGAAGCTCAGAGCAGGTTAAGTGATAAAGCCACGGTGATTGATTCTCCCCATAACCAAGTGAATGGGACTCCAAAGGTAGATGAAAAACCAAGTTCAAGTTATGCTTCTGAGAAATCGACTCAATTGCTTATGATTTCAAGCAACGGGAGTGACAGAACTTGAGCAAAGTTCAGAGCAGGAACAAGTACTTTACTCTGTCTGAGAAAATACTTACTCAGGTTGCTATGTAGGGAACTTTTTTAATTTCTATGGAAAGCTTTGAGCACAATAAGATTTTCAGAAAGTGTTACAGACAAATACCACAAGTCACTTGGGTAAGCAACCATGAAGTAACCTCATTTAGCAGACATTTAGCAGATGATTCCTAAGGACAAAACTTTCCTAACGTAGTAGCATGGAAGACAAACATCATGATTCAAGCAGCACTTTGGTCAATTAATTCAGACAAGAAAACCAACAACATAGAATAAACCAAGTATGAAGCATTGATTACACAGCAAATAACATATTGAGGATCACAGAAGGTTCCAAGAATGTTCGGATATATCGAAAAGAATTGCAATTGAAGAAAAGTGACTTACTGTTGAATCGAATGCTTCCATGGCTGTTCTCCGATTTGTTGATTTTTTCTTCTGATTTTAGGATTTGCTCCTTCTCTTTTCGTCTTTCCTGGATTTGCTATTCTCTGTGTTCCTTGGATTCTTGATCCTTTTCTTAAAATTTTAGGATTTGCTCCCCCTTCTCGTCATTTAACAGCAGCATATCGCGCCAATTTCTTCATGCTTCCCGCCAGGAATTCGCATCAAATATCATGGGTACGATTGGAACTTCGAATCCAGAACGCTTAAATCGCGTTTCATACGCTGGGGGGGTCGAGCTTATCAGAATCGGCGTTGAGAAATTATCGCGCCGCAGCTTCTGCCGTTTCGGAATGCTCTGTTTACGGACTCCAAACAAAAGTTGGCGTTGAACAGGGCTTTTGGCATTCCAAACGCCCTTACCAAACAGAGCCATAGTCTTTATATAAAATCAAACTCCTAAAGTTAAATAAGGATATCTCATCATTTGCAATTACAATGTCCCCCCAAGTCAACCCATCATCAGCAAAAACAGGTTCTTCCTCCTCATTTATAGAAGTACCCATCTTCCCAACCAACCACTCATTTGTGTCATCAATATTGTCTAAACATATAAGGTTAATGACATTTCTCCTATTATAGCAAGCATATAGCTTTTGATTGTACTTGACATACACCGGATCTTTCAACTCCTATTATTCTAGCCTATTTCTTCCATTGGTACGAATCTACAAAGAAAAGTAAGAATATAAAAGTAAAAAAACAAAACAATTGATTTTATAAAAATAAATAATTATTAAAATGCTATTATGCACCTGTTGAAACACACTCTAGTTACATTCACAGCCACATGCACTATATGTTAAACTAAGAATTTGGATTGCAAATTATTGCAAAGTTAGAGCAGAACTTCCATACAAATTCCACCATTCAGTTACATAAGATAACATGAAATAAAAATTAATGAAGTACTGATTCAAAGTTTAGATTTTAAAGGAGAAAAAATAGGCAACTAATGCAAAACAAAAGGGTTTATGTGGGGACTTGGTAATCCTTGTCCTTTTAGCCATGTCAATAATGAAAAAACTCTCATTTTTTGTAGATTTGGAGCTCAATTCATTATTTTGTGTTGATCGGCTTTGTTTCGAACCAATTAACTTACACAAAAATGAAGCCTTTCATTAACTCTTTGCGTCAAACTCCATATTTGAGTTTTCATACAATGTGTTGGATTCAAAAAGGGACTAGCTGCATGCAATGGATGATGAAGTTGACATTCCCAATGCTTGTCAATGATTCTAAAAATATTCTTATACTTCTTTTCATTTTCATTCAGAGCTATCTTGATAACTACTTTTGCTCTCTATATAGTCTAATAAATGAATCCCATGGCAGGCTTTACTTAACCATCAACATGCCAAAGAACACAAGCAAGTGAACCCATAACGTTCAAGACAAACACCACATTGTTCCAAAATGAAGGCATCAAAATTGTCTCAGCAACTTCTTTTTCCTTTGCCTCCTTAGCCCATTTACTAGTAGTCATTCTTAAAAGATAAACATGTTTCTCAGATTATATTTCAACTTGTGAATCTGCTACATGGTAAGTTAAGATATAGCAAATCTAGTCTTCCCTATTCGAATGAACTTCTTTCTGTTAGTAAAATGTCTTATCATGTTTAACACCCTTATGCGGTTGTATATGTAGCCCATCAATGTGATTGTTCTCTCTTCAAGGTCTTTGCAACCTGAGGAAGCTTCCCCAATGTCTTCTAGCATTAAATTTATGCAATGGGCAACACAAGATGTCCAAAACAAATGCTTCTTCTTAGCTTACAATAACTTTCCAATCATCACTAAAATAAAAATTAATGGTTAAGTTAAAATTTATGTGTTAGTTAATAAATAAAATTATATGAAATTTAGGGAATATCACTATGCTGAAAAAAATTAAAAAGTACATGCTAAGACATAATTTGATTCATTATAAAAAATCACTCGCACAACATTAGCTTTCTCAATTTCCTTAACAAAAAAATATAGCAACTCAAAAGTCTTTTCCCTGTGTGCAAGAAAGATAAAGCATCAATAGATTTGATGAACATAGTTCTAATCGGACAATTCACTAAAAGGTTCATTGGACTTCTATTTTTTGTGTCGGTCCATGCATCATACATAATTGTGCATCTAGGCTTCTTCCAAGCTTCCTTGTGGTTATTGAGCAACTCATTTTTGTATGCCACTTCTTTCTTAGGTATTGGAAATCTCAACTTATGGCAACTTGGAGGTTTTAAACCGGGCCCATATTGACCAATAGCTTTAATAGCACACTTAAAAACATTTAACCGAATAACATTAAATGGGATTCAAGCTTGGTAGAAGGATCGAGCTATGTATTGCATTGTTGTTTCCCTTTTTTTTTTTATCACATGCATCAACGATGCTAGTTTGCTTCATCTTCTTCCTACAGTCAACAACTTTTTCTGGCTTATGATGCACAAAGAAATTCATGAGCCCTTTTTGTCTTGACTTTTTTAAGCTTAAGTTGCCTACTCCCGTACTACTACTGTCAATACTTCTTGTCCTAGCCATCTTACTACTGTTAACAACAACCACTTCATCTTCATCATCATCATTAATCCCCATAACATTGTCCATCTCAAAGTCTTCAAAGTCCAAAAGTATGTTGTTATTTTGATTTCCAGAGCTTTTTCTCAGTCATATAGTTTTAAAGTTCCTCTCTAACATTTTTTAGGATAGCGTATGCACTTCTTTGCATTTCTATTCCCACCAATTTAATTTTTTTTCCTTATGTATCCCACCATTTGTCCTTTTTTTTTTTTTTTACATTTTACAAAACATATATGTAACTGAATTTGAATTCTTAGTATCAACTAACACTATAACAAACTTAGGTTATAGTGACCAGAGATTATGACCGTTTAAATGGTGGGTAGGAAGTCGGTCACCCAAATGGTGGCAAAAAAGCAGGAGTAACTTTTTGGTGACTGCCTTAGCCACCGTTTTTAAGGGCCCCATATTTCGGTTGCCAGACGATCGTTAAGTGAAAAGCAGGATAGTGACTTAATTGTAAGTTTTTTAAGTTAAAATGAACATTTTGGAACTATAAGGACTAAGTTGATAGGAACTACATAGAATTGAGTAAATTTGTATAACGCTAATAAGTTTGGGGACCAAGGTTATATATTAAGCCTATAAGTTATATAAAGTTATAAATGCATCTTGTTCTTCTATTTTCCTCCGTGAGTGTTTCATATGTCGCTTCTCTTCACCAAACCCTAGCCAAATCCAATGTCATCCGCCACCGCCTCAAATGATATCTAGCCACCTTCCACAATAGCCTCGAAGTGCTGTTTATATGGTTTGATTCCTATTTTACTTCTCTTTAATTTTTCTCAAAAAACTATTTTCAAATTCCATATAGATTTTACTAGATTTTGAGTTAAAGTTTAATCTCTTAACCGTTTCTTTTGTGTGTTTATAAAGTTTAATGTCTTAACCGTTTCTTTTATGTGTTTATGGTTGTAGGTTGGTTTTCAAAGTATGGTCTTTTGGAGAAAATTGTTCACGAGGTGAAAAGGAGTGCAAATCTGTCAGCGATGACCCCACCGAAGTGATTTTCGGCCGCTGTCCATGGCGGCCCTTGAGGGTGATTACATGGTTCGATTCAGATTTTCCTCATCTTTAACTTTTCCTAAGGAGCCATCTTAAAATTTCTTTTCAATTTTTATATATCTTGAGTTAAAGTTCAATCCTCTTAACTATTTTTTTAAAATATTTTTTGCTTTTAGATTATTTTTCTGGTTATGAACCTTTAAAAGAAGTTGTTCGTGGTGTGGAGACCGTTGGCCTCCCTTGGTTTCAGCGGATCTTCCAGTGTGACTGCGCCGTCGGAGCCAAAAGATCTCCTAGTCTTCGAAGGACTTCTGAAAATGTGGAATAAATTTTAAAAGATTTGAATTAATTAATAAATTTCATTAAATTGATGTTAAATTTAAAATTTGAATTTGAATTTAAATTTGGAGCTAAAATATATATATTTTTTAAAATTTTAATTTGGGTTTGGTTGCAATATGGTTACCATCCCCTGATTTTTTATTCGGTTACCAGATGGTGCCTATTCTCTAACAATCAGGGTTTTTGCGACTGTTTAGCCACTAACTCTTTTGGTCGCCTAAAAATCAGTTTAGCAACCATTTGGCCACTAAAACGTCAGTCGCTATAAATGAGTTTTGTTGTAGTGTAAGTAGTTATGCTTCCATGCTAGGTCTATTTTACGACTATCAAGATCTGATGAACTAGTTATTTTAATGTTATCTATAATAAAAAATTAATCAATAAATAATTATATCCTATTCCATACTAGTGTAACAAGCAAAGAAAAAGAAACTTCATAAAAAAAAAAACATAACATAACAAGAAAAGAAAATGAAAAAAAAAAAAGTAAACGAAACAAAACAAGAAACAAAACGAAATGGAAAGAAAGGATACAAGAACCTATAACGAAAAAAGTGGGAAAAAAAAATGAAAGAAAGAAAACAAAAGCAAATAGACAAAATACGAAAAGAAAAAACAAAGTAAAAAATAGAAAGAATGAAACCTAGTGAAATAAAAAATATATAAAATACCTTCTAGTGGCCTGTGGGACTGCAGAGTCAGGGCTGTCAGCTGTAGGTTGTGCCCTTCTCGGTTTATTCGACACTCCTCATTTTTTCAGTCAACTCAATCATTTGGAATACTATTTTGTCTAAAAAACCTAGTTTATTTATAGGACCCTATAGGCTAAGTAAAAACAGAAATAAACCACTAAAGCGCACTTTTTAAAAGTTAAAATGGGCCGAAAACCCTAAAAAAACAACACACACATGGCAGCAAGCACCCGCTGAAGGCGAGCACCTGGCTGAAGACGCCTCACCTCTACCATGCCGAGGTGGTCGCTGTGGATGCACCTCAGCGCCTAGGCAAGCGCCTCCTTCACCATTGACAACCTTGATCGCAACAACTGACTAATGATCTCTTTTGTCTCCGCTGACCGCTTTTCTAGTTCGGTGTATATTAATTAGATTAATGAGGTAAATTTTTCATTTTGGTCAAACGCGTGTAAGTGTGGTACGGATGAGATTAACTTTGGGATTTTTAAAAAATTACAAAAATTCACTCATTAATTTGGTTCCCTTGCATCTGGGTTTTGCTGGAGCTGCATTTGGACAGAAGAGTGTGTCAGTCCTCCTTGCTGGGCGCTATGGCCGTCGCACCTCCCATGATCTTCCACATAATCCGGCCGGGCTGACAGTCGAATCTAGTTCCCCTTAATGCTGTGAATCTGTTCGTAGCTGCATTCGACAATAGCTGCCTCCGTCTTCCCCCTTCAGCATCTTCTCCAAATCTCCCTCTGCCGTCAGCCGTTGTCAACCGGCCTCCGGTAAGATGTACATATGTTTCCAACCACATACGTTCGTCATTGCATAATATATACCCAGTTTTACTTCCGATTTATTTACTGATAGTAGTAATTAATTTAAGAGATACACCTCCTGTTTGCAGGAAAAGAAAACAGCATACCCGAAAATTGATTGGAAGACATTTTTTTCTAATCAAGTTTTTCTCTCTTTTTTGGTGGTCGTCTTCTCTTCTCTGCACTTTCTCTCTCTCTCAGGTGCTATTATCTATCTCTATCTCTCCTCCTCGTTTTCTGTCTACAGTAACTCCACTTCAGAATGAACTGTCGGTTAAGTAAATGGTAAAGGTAATTGTGGATTCAATTAGGCTACATTTTATTTTTGAAAATGTAATTTCAATTTTTTGCTCCGTATGGACTCGATGTTTTTTTGGAATTAATGTGTGGCATGTTCGTAATTTTTTAAAAAGCTCAAGGTTAATCTCATCCCTGCCCCACTTACACGCGTTTGATCGGAACAAAAAATTTGACTTATTAATCTAATTAATATATACCGAACTGACCCTAAATTAGAGCTATTTCCACTATATATTTGTTTTAAATTTTTTTTAATGACCATTATTTGAATTACTGGTGTAAAACTTGCATTATTTTATTTTAAAAAATGCAATTAGTTAGAGGCCTAGAAAAGTAAGAAAACTACTTAACACGGTTAAATAAAAATGAATTCCCAATATTAATGATTTTTTATACAATATTGATTTTTGATATAATTAACATATTTATCAATTTCATAAATATTCAAAGATAGATGGTTTATAATTTGATGAATATTTGGTAAATTTTTAAAAGCTTTAAAAAATTCTTACTATGATTTTCGTTAAACTATATTTATTAGATAATTTGAGATTATTTGTTTTCCTTCCATGTAAATATGCAAAATAACTATAAAAAGAGTACTATAAAAAATGAAATTACTATGAGATAACTAAAGTAAAATTTAAATTAGAATTTTAAAAGTTTTTCCTAACAAGTACAAGAGATGGCTTATATTTCTAAACCTCGGGGAAGTTTCGTGATTTTCATTGCTAATCCATTGGTACGTTGATATTACATTTCCATCCATGATAATAAAAAAACCTTTATTAGCTTTATCTTACCTTTTGAAAAATGAACAATAATGTAAATTTTATTCAAACTTCTCTCTAAAAAATTGTCACATACAGCTCTACAAAATCCAAAGCCAACCATCAAAATACAAATCAATTATAAGCTAGAAAATTGAAACCCTTGATGAGACCATATTTTTGCTTACTAGACGAAAGTAGCTCCCAATCAAAAGTTCAGCCTGCAAAAAATAAAGACGATTTCAAATTTTTCATGGTACCAAAAAAGATGTAGAACTCCAAATCTGGCTAGTAACAGAACTACTTACAACTTGTAAGATCATAAAAAAATGTAAAAACCATATTGATTTTTCTTCTTCTTCCCAGGTCAATTTATAGTAAACCCAGGCAGACTAACCCTTACCAAAATAAACATATAAACTCATAGGATTATGTAAATCAATATCCGTTAAAAACATGGACAAGCTAGACACATAACTATCAGCATATGAATTTTTAATCAAAGATATAGAGCACATAAATTACCATGAATTTCGTAACAAACTGTAAAAGAAGAGTCACTAATATAAATTTCAGAATAACCATAGTTCAGTCATTGAATTTTATAAAATCATCCAGTTCCTCAAATTATGATCCGTAAAATGCTGCCAGAACTAGACATATAGGGCTAGTACCAGAAAAATCAGCACAGCCAGCAACAATAGGTGAGTTTTACAACGAAGCTGTTTGCACATTCCAGCAGTTTTAACTACCTACACAAGCTTGGTCCACCACCCCATGTTCAACTATTCAAAAGACAAGATGGACATTAGCAATAAAGTAACCCCTTCTGTACCATATCCAGTTCCCTAAGAATTATTTTATCATTTCAAAAATCAAGTGCAAGGAAAGATCCTAAAGTTCCTCAATTACTTTTCACCAAAGTAAATCTCATCCATGACCAAAATTTGTAGATATAGTACCATTTCACGCCTTCAACACACCGGAATAAAGAAATCACAAAAACTGAAAGCACTAGTTCAACTCAACATTTTATCAATTCTTTAAAAAGCCGAAACCAAAAACATATAGAGCAAAGAATACACTGGTTGCTATCAAGTTACTGTTGTTGTTCGCTGTATTTATAATTTACAGTTGTTCAGCAAATTTAGAAAAGAAAATGTACAAGGAAGTATGATAGCCTCACGGCCCTCACCATTAGCAATGTGCTCAGAGTAACACCAAGCTCTTCAGTGGAAAATGCAAGGAAGAGAAATAGCAACATGGGCATATTATAGTTTGTTCATTATAGGGTTGAAAAGTTTAACTGGTATTTCCTACTCGTGCAAACCATGAAAACCTATTTGCCTAACATATTAGACAATAACAACAGTATAGTTCAATAGGACAATTCACATACTAGTATTAGCTTCCAAGAAACTAAGAAAAGCACAGTATAATTCTTCAGTATTCACAACATAAACTAAGCTGAATCATAGCAGAAAGTTCGAAGAACTTTACAGATATTTAGCCGTTTATTTAACGTATTTACTCTGAAAAACAAATTCTCACCCAAGAAAAAAAGAAAAACAATAGAAAGCAATAAGAATTATGTGCACAATAGCAAATAAAGTAAGCTCTTATTTTCACTCAAGCAAATATAATCCAACATTGACAATAGGTAAGTGGTTCAAATCTATGCATAATTACTCCCCGAGTTTGTAAGAAATGTTCAAGGATATGGACGAGACTTTTTTTTTTCTTGATGAAACACTATTTTGAAACTTGAAATATAGCCATATAGCCATATAAAGGAGGAAGTTTGTTTATCTTCACTCCTTTGATATCCCAATATTTGTAGAAATATGAAATATAATACATAGATCTCAAATATAGAACCTGAGCAATCTTAATGAAGAACCACTGCTTTGAATGATTCACTAAAACTAGAAATCCATTTTATTTTTAGGAGTCCAGCTATGTAGTCATGCTTATTATTTCGATCAAATCCCAGAAACATCTCAAATTCAAGTGGTGATCAATAAACGGTCAAAAAGAAGGTATTCGAGGCCAAAATCCACAATCAGCCCTTGAAATTGATCGAGTGAAACGGACACATAGCCCCTTGAACGCCACCTCAGTACATATAACCTTTAAACTCGGTGAAATAGGACACTTTAGCCCTTTTGTTAACCACTGTTATAAATGTACATTTGGTCCTTTAATTTTGCAAACTCACATGAGTTAGTCTCTAACTTTGACTCGGAGGATCTTAGTCCCTCAAGTTTAATTAAGTGACTTAGTCCCTCAACTTTGCTAAATTAAGCAACTTAGTCCATTGTGAGATAGAATGCATGCACGTGACCCTAACGACATCTATGAGATGTTTACTTTGATTGAAAGTGGGACTGGTTCTCGTCAAGATGAGGGAGACAAGGGGTCACCGCTGGTAGACCAGGGAGCACTGCTCATGTTGCCTGAGCTGAGGGGCTGGAAAATGTAATCCAACCACTCATCCAGCAAATCGGAGCTAAAGTTAGAAAATCAATCAGCAATTCCATTGGGTTCATCATCTTCGTCCACCAGCATCGGGCACACTGAAGTCGATGGCTTGGATTTTGACCGGTGGCTCAGGTCGGAGGAGTCTTGGCGGCTGAGGATTACAGCGATCAAAGTAGGCTGGCCCATACACAACGACCAAGGGAAACAGACGGATTGGATTTGCCAGTCAAGGGAAATGAAAAATGCCGGAGGTCCAATAAACGATTCTAACGTCACCAGATTTGGAGACTACAAGGATGAAAAAGGGAAAACAATTAGCTCTCTTTTCTTCTCCAGAAGACAAACAGAGGAAACCCACTTTGTTCCCGATATTTCTTCATGACTTTTACCTTTAAACCCTTCTTTGATGGTTGTTCCGCCCACACTAGTATGTGCCTAACTTTCTTTCTCAATATCAAACCCTCCCATGTTTTCAGAAGCCCCTTCTGGTTTTCATTTAAATGCCCTTTTGACGGCAAGGATTAATTCCCCAAAGTCGATCCCTCACATCCTTATACTTGTGTTCTCTGCTTAAAATCCGCCTTGAGTCTGTTGATTTGGTCACGAGGATTGATCGAAGAAACCGCCACCCCTGATGACCAGGAAGCTGATGGAGTTGAAGGCGAAAAATGGGCCTTACCCAAGTGGGACACCCAAGATGCGGCCATTCACCAGGAGGGATCCAAACATATAGAACCGGAGTGGCTATGAGAGAAGATCTGAATGGGAAGAAACCAAAACAGACAAGAACAATGAGAGAGATGATATAAGATTGTGTGGAAAAAATGGGTTGATGTGGCAGGGCTAAACTCAAGTCAAAGAGAGCAATGTTCCAATTTTTCACCAACTTAGCACAGCTCCACACCACATCAACAACAAATCTAACTCCATTTACCCTTCCATCCAATATGGACGAACTCGCTTAATTTTGCACAGTTGGGGGACTAACTCGCATTGAGTTAAAGATAAAGGATTAACTCGTTAGAATTCACCAAGTTGAGGGACCAAATGTGCATTTTGGTGTAAAATGATCTATTAAGATTTTAATAAAGCTAGGCAAATCAGATGGTGGAGGGACAATTCTTTTCCTTTTGCTAGTTTTCCTGCATGTCACCTAGTTAGCAATACGCTAATCAATAAGAAAAAAAAGTAGAAGTTCAGTAGGGTAACAATGGTTGGACGAAGTCAAGATTCCAAAGGGATCGATTCCTACAAAAAAGCAGACAAAGGCGACCAAAAGTGAAAAGGTAATATAATTTATTTTTGAAGAAATGCTGAACAAGTTTGATGCAAAATTTATGTCTATTCAGTACTTCGGATTTTAAGCATTCAATGTCAATATTATTTGTAAAGGAAAAATAAAATATTGCAATGGGCAAGATTTAGCAACTTTTAACATATTGCTCGAGGATTGGTTATTTAAATATAGAAATCATTATCCAAATTTAACACAAATACTTGTTGATTACATGATAGTAACATAGCTTTAATATGTTCAAATTATGCAGATCGTTAAATTCAACATATACTTGTTCCATGGTAGGGTGTTGTTAAGAAATCCAAATATAACATACGTTGATTACCAAGCAATTGTGAAAAATTTTAATGAAGACATGGTGGGATATTGGTGCTTGCTGGATGTTTTGAAAAAGATTGGGTATAATAAGGCACATATCAAGATCCTTTATTATAGGGTACCATGCACATCACTTAATGAAGGCTTAAGAGTATTACATGATAACAACATAGTAAGGGATATGGTAGCTAGTGACACCAAGAGTGGTGTTGGGATATATGTAGAACATCACATTGCTTGTGCAAGAACACTGCTAAGGCAATGTAATGCTAATACAACAACTAGAATTTAGCGCTATGGTTCGCCTACTTGGGCTGGAAATTGCCATATTTATTGTTAAGCTATCAATGCTTTGTATAAGATCCATTTGGCTTTCAATGTTCTGGTTGGTAGCCGGTGGTGGAATGGGTTCCAAAGTCACTGTTACAACCATAGAACCACCTAAAAAAAAAAGAACTGTGGAGATCTTAACACAACTGATTTTTTCAACATAGGAATGAAAGCATTATCTTTAAGCAAAAATTAAAAAAAACATTTAAAAACCAATTAAACAATCCAGTAATGCTACTTGAAGCAATCAAAGAAAAAATTTCTTCATTCATCTCCTCAACTGATATTGAAGCAAGAATTCAGCAAGAAGCAAAAAGCAAAAATATATCTCATAATTGAAACAACACAAAGCAGTCAATAAGAAGTGCGAAACAGCCATGGCTAAAGCCAAAGCAAGCCACCACAAACCTGGAGCTATATAATTGAAACAAGCCTTTAGCAAGAAGTAGCCACAACCAGACAAAATCATAATCAAGACAAAAACAAATCAAACAACAACAAGAAGCAAGAAACAACCACAGCTAGAGCCGAAACGAGCCACCACGAACCTGGAGCTATAGAATTGAACAAGAATTCAGTAAGAAGTAGCCACAGCTAGACAAAATCATAATTAAGACAAAAAGAAATTAGATAATAGACATTTCCACTAAGCACAATAAACCACAATAAAAGTATATCTCCTGTTCTAGATAATTCAACCGACTATGAACAAGATGAAATTAGGGCGATCTCCATCAACAATGCACAATCACACTGTATAGGAAATAAGATGAAATTGGATCCATGCTTCTAGCTTCTGAGGTCGAAACAACAAACCTAACATTTACTGTTGAATCAAACTTTTTTTTTCCCCTTTTCTTTGGATAGTTTCCAATTTCAAGTTGCGGAAAGTCTAGCAATTTGTTGAACGCCTAGGTTTTTGTTTCACATTCCTTGTTAAAATCTTAAAAGAACATTTCACTCCAAGTTTATTATCATTCAAGTCCCAAACTTCTCACCAATTTCAGAAACTAGAAGTGTCATTACAAAATTAGGTCACACGGTCATACGTGATTAACGGGGTGGCTGACAGAAAGGCTTAAACATCCTATTTCACCAAGTTCATGGGGTTATGTGCCCATTTTGCTCAAGTTCAAGGGCCAATTATGGATTTTGGTTTATTATAAATGACATCACACTTACAAAGCACTTCATGAGCTGCCAATTGTGGCGAACCAGATCTTTTGCACCATGAGAAATACTAGGCTATGGCTTTAAGATAAGTCATGTTCGCCATGCAAAACCTACTTGATGATGACTGTAAGCGCCATGATTCCAATGCCGGTAATGGTCATAGAGATATTAAACACAACCTTAGAAAAGGACTAACCGTTGAACCCTGACTCGTGGGAGCGACTTGGAAACATACCCTACTGGTATTAATGAGCAACTTCATCTTCTCCAATTTCCCGCAATCTAGCACCAAGATCGAAAGCAATGAGCGGCAGGGAGAGGGACTTTGACATATTGAGGAAGATGAGCAGCAGCTAAGTCAAAAATAGTCCAACCACTCACAACCCACCCAAGGCCCAAATCGTAACATCCTAGTAGCCATAGCCCCCCATATCGCCAGTCGGGCAAATTGGTGATGTGAACAAGAGATTGATTTAAGGAAGAAGAAGATATGATTAGAATTGAGGAAGATGAGAAGAAAAGGTTTATTCATGGAAGAAGAGAAGATGAGATTTGAGTACAAAACAGAGCAAATGAGAGTTGAGATCACATATAACTGGCAGAATTGGGGTGCCACAAACCTTTCCCTTATCAGATCATAATTTGATGACTCAATAATGAAGGAATGAACTTTGGGGACTAAAACAACAAAAGATGAAACTATAGTTACGAAGAGTAATTTTGGCCAAATTTCAATATGAAGAAATGGATGACTTTCATTGGGTGGGTACCAATATAGGGCCCATATTTTAGAAACTTCCATCAAACCTTGAAGAGGACTAATTGAGACCTTTTCTCATGTCTTCTCTTTTGCACCTTTTCTCTATAAATTGGACATGTGGCATTCACTTTTTCATACACAACTTATAACCGGGAAAAGTAATAGTTTCATGGAAAGTTAGTTATTTTTATAAGTTTCAAGCCTCTTACATAAAAGATAATAGTAGATCATCTAAACTAAAAAGAACAAAATAACAAAACAAAACAAAAAGCAAAATAGCACTTGTGGGTTTAGGGAGTAAGGCCATTACCAAAGCGAAATAGTCAAACTCTCTTTGCTTGCCTCTCTACTGCTTGTGGCATCGACGATGAGGCTGAGATAAGCAATTGAAGGCCACAGACAAGGATCATCATAAAGAGAGACGTCATTCTTTTTTTGATTTTAATTTGATTTTGAGTAAAAAAAAAAAGTCTCCTTAGAAAAAACAATGCAAAGAAACAGAGCACTCCCAACTCAAAAGCTTCAAAAGGTTACTGATGGATGCAAGTGGAATTGAAGTCTTTTTTTTCTAGATATGGGACCAAACGATTGTGGTTTACTGCATTTCTGTCAGTATGTATTTCAACTCTATTTTTTCTTTAACAATTTAGAGAATTTTTTGATCCATCTAATAGTTTAAGGCTACAAAAATAACAAATCCCTTGTGTGTTTTTTTTTCTAATTTTTCTTTGAGAAATTTTGAACATTTGAAAATTAGAATTGACCCCACTAATTTTTATCTTTGTAGGGAGGTCATGATAAGGCTAAATGTTGATTTGAATTCAGGTGAAATCGAAAAGAATTCAACACCAATTTATTTGAATGAGGCTATTTTTAACTTAGAGAAGATACAGAGCCATGATATTGATCTAGTTTCACAAAGAGAGCCATTAATGAGTATAGATTTCAACACCCATGAAGCTGCCTATCAATTCTATTTGGATAATGCGAAATCTGTTGATTTTGGCACATCAAAATTTGCTAGTTGTCACTTAAAAATTTCTGGTGATCTCATTGATGCCAAATTTATGTGCATAAGATTCGATGTTAAGCATAAAGCTTCCATCATCAATCCAGGGCCTAGTGTGAAAATTGGTTGTATGGCTCGTCTTCATGTGAAGAAATGTTTTAATGGCAAATGAGATGTCCACAAATTTATTGAAGATGACAATCATGAATTATTTCCCAATGAATATTATTTATTTCCATGCCACAGACAAGTTTAAAACACTGATAAGAATAATGTTGACAATTCACACGCTGTTGGAGTATGCTCAGGTAAAATTTTTACTGCAATGGCTAAGGAAAGAGGTGGGTATCGAAATGCTAATTGTGTTGAAAGGGATATCAGAAATTATTTAGACCAAAAAAAATGACTTGCTTTGGAATCAAAAGATGCAAATGCTATGCTTGATCATTTTATCCATATGCAAGAGAAAGATCCTAAATTTTTTTATGCCATATATTTGGATAAGGATCATCGATTGAGAAATGTCTTTTGGGTTGATTCTAAGGAAAGAGAAAACTATATGTACTTTTGTGATGTTGTATCATTCGATACTACTTACATCACAAATAAGTATAAAATGCCTTTTGCTCATTTCATTGGAGTCAATAATCACTTTCATCCATATTACTTGTATGTGCACTACATGCGGATGAGACCACTCTGACATTTATTTGGTTGTTACAAACATGATTAAGAGCAATGAGGGGACATGCTCCAAAGGCAATATTAACTAACCAAGAAAGATCCATGAAAGTTGTGATTTATATAGTCTTCCCTCATGCTAGACATCATTTTTGCCTTTTGCATATACTGAGAACGATCCCTAAGAAGATTGGATATGTGACAAAAAAAACATGGGAATTTCATTGGGAATTTCGAAAGGTGCATCTACATTCATGAATAGAGAAAGACTTTGAAGACCAATGATGGAAAATAACCGAAAGATCTAAGTTGGACAAGGATGAATAGATCTAGTCATTATATGAAGACCGAAAGCATTGGGTGCTTACTTTTATAAGAAATACATTTTTTGGAGGTATGTGTACCACTCAAATATTAGAAAGTATTAATTATTTTTTTTATAAGTATGTGCAGAAAAAAAAAGTTTGAAAGAGTTTGTAGAAAAATGCAAAGAGGTTTTACAAGATAAAGAAAATGATGAAATTTTAGCTAATTTTAGCTCATTTCAATATATTCAAAAAAAAAACACCAATGGTGAAATCTCCATCACTATTTGAAAAAATAATTATCCATAATTTACACTCATGAGATATTCAAGAAGCCTCAAGTTGAGGCTTTTGGAGTATCTGGATGCTATCTTATGAGAAAAAATGAATGTAGAACAATTGTAACATTTTTTGTTCAAAATTTTGAGAGAAATGAGGAATTTACAGTCTCTTGGGATGGAGAAAGGAATGAAATATGTTGCTTATGTTGTTCTTTTGAATACACGGGACTTATTTGTCGACATAGTATGTCTATGCTTCATAGTTTGGGTATATTTCTGATACCATATCATTATATACTGAAAAGGTGGACAAAGCATGCCAAAGAAGTGCAAAATGTTGATGACAAGTTTAATTGTTGGTATTCTGACCAGCAACCTAGGCAGTGAAAACTTAAAAGTTTGTGTGTGTTATTAGAGAAGCTAAAGGAGGAGGCAACATTATGTGATGAGAGTTGTGACTTTGCATATCCTAAATTAGAAGAGATTTTGCAAAAAAGTGTTAGTCTGAATGAATCTCAATTGCAATCCAAGAGGCGGATCATAATTGAACGTTGTGAATGTCAACATGGTGAAAATGAGAACTAAAATAATTATATCAAGAAAGGTGTTATGATTCATGACCCTCTTATTGCAAAAGCTAAAGGAGCTCCTAAAATGATTAATAGTGGAATAGAAACTAAAACCAAGAAGAAAAGTAAGAATCAAAAGAAACAAGTAAATCTTTATTTCTTACATTTTGTTCTATTTAAAAAACTTAGTAGCTACATATTCTAATATTAAGTTTCATGCTCTTGTATTTACACATGCAGGTTTTAAATGAGCCAAATACTTATGAGGATATCAATCATAATAATTGTCAAGTTGAGGTAAGATGTTCTATATCATTTAGATTTTGGTGTTATGTTCTCATCATCTTGTAATGCCTATTAATAGATTCTATTAATTATATTTACCATTGTAGGGGAACTTTAATTAGATTCAACAGAGGATAATCTCGCATGATTTAATATAAGGAGGTTACAATCTTCTAGTAAGGCATTAATTGTTAAGCAAATTTTTGAAAAGATTTTCCCTTATCAATATGTTGGTCAACTAATTTCTACAAAGATCTACTTATTTGTTTATTTTAGGAATTAAGATAATCAAGTCGGCTATGATATGGATATGCACTTCACATGCATGGTATCATATTTTTTTAATTAAATTATTGCAATATACCTCATGTTGTTATAGTGACATATATATGGTTACTTTTAATTTCTAGGTGCATTTAAATTATACTTTTGTTGACATTTTTGTAATCCTATTAGACCAGGTATGATTTCAATATGTGTATGTCTATCATTACCATAATAAGTAATCTCATACTTCCCAAAATTATTCACATGAGATTTTTAATAAAATTATTTTTAATATTTACAGGTATTGATTGGCAACCTTAAATAGGAGATGAAGCTTTTAGCCCTTTTAATGTAGTGGATTCATTGTTCATACAAAAATATGATATTCTTTTGGGTGAAACAAGATGATACTATTGTATAGTGTATATTTTTTGTGTAGGTTAATTTGGATCCTCAATTGTCCGAAGAAAAAGGTGATGATATGGGAAAATAAACAAGAAATAACCTAACCTAAAAATTGCAAAAACATATTAAAATTGAAAAAAATAAAATGTTAAAATTTACTTTATAAAATTTCTAGTATTTTATTTCCATAAATGATTTATATTTTATTAGGAAAATAAAATTGCAATTCTAAGTTTGTAGTGATGGTAGTTACACAAGACAAAAAAATGTTTATTCTACAAAAAAAAATTGATGTTCGTTTGGTTACAAGGCAAACTATATGTGTGATCCGCACTCCGCAGCGAGTGTTGAGTTTTTGCTTGATGTGTAAGGAAGTAGGCAAGTTGGTTTCAGAACGTGTAATATAGACATTGGATACATGGAAGACTTTAACACTGATCCTTTGTAGCCTACATTTAGTTGTTGCCTCAGGCATAACATCAACGGATGGTTGAAATTAAGGAGCATTTACAATTTCTGTCTTTTAAAAATCTATGAATAAAACATACATATATTCAATTCTAAATATTTTAATAGTAAATATACATGTGTTCATTCATCCTATGTTTAAAATTAGATATCATTAATTGAAGCTTTATATAGTATTGTTTTTACAGACATAACACAGACACAGATATATGCATAGTTCACACATTATAATTGTTTAGAAAGAAAACTCATCTTTATCTTCCTCATCCTAAGAAAAATAATGATATACAAAAAATTTACTGAGGTTTGTTAAAGGCCAAATCCAATTTTTAAAGTTTTCTAATAGCTACACTTTTCGAAGGATGTGCCGAGGGCAGGCTGAGAAGGTGCTGGAGCGGGATAAGGAGGTGCTGAGGGCAGGAGTGAAGGGGGAGGAGGTGCTGGAGGGGGAGGTCATGGAGGCTTAAGTAGGGGCAGGCAATCTACCAGTGGCTTCGCCACTTATGACAAATTCTATGGTTTCTCTGTTTCTGAGAAATGTGAAATTACAATACTGTAAGCCTCAATTTAAAAAAAAATTAACCGATGAATGCATGGAATAGGATTTAACCCAATTTGCATAACTCAAAGATCAATTCGTTCCCGCAAATATGGATCTTAACATATAAAGCTATTTCAAATCCCAAAGAAACAACTTTATAAGGAGCACCTTACAGTGAAAATATGTTTCTAATTTATAATACAAACACCTAGGAACTCCTCAACAAGAAAAACTAGGACTAGAGGTGAAAAGAGGCCGGACTTTTTTCGGGTAGCTCGAGCTCCAGCTCAAATTGAGGCTTATTGAGCCGAAAAATAAGCTCGAGCCTTAAGGCAACCGGCCCTATAGGCTCGCGGGCCTATTAGGCTCGAGTTCTTCAAGTCCAAAGCCTCCTAGTCCTAAGTCCTAACCCTTAGAACCAAAAGACGCTGCCTTTCTCCCAGCCAAGGACGTGCCTAACCGTCTACTAACTCTAACCTACCCACCCCACCATTCAACCCAATCGGTGCCCACCACCAAGATCAACGCTGACAGGCGATAACACGGTGACGAGAGCCCAATATCGGCAACGATCTCTGGCATCGTTGCAAAGTTGAGCTCCAACGATTTGAGCCTGTGATGATAGTTTACCCACTTGAGTCCGTGATTAAAATGACGACGAGAGCCTCACGCCGGCGGCAAAAACCAGGTCGGCCTTGCTCATCTTTCATCTGTTATTGGTAATTGCTTGTTGTTGCTTCATTTGATTTACGAATTTCATCTCTGAACGATGATGGCGATTCAAATGATGACCTTTATTTGAACAAAATTGATGGAGATGAGCACAAGATTGGGTGATGGTGAATTGACCTGGATAAGATGTTAGGGTTCGATAGCAGATTTGGCTGCATAGCTGACGTATCGATGAAGAAGATGGCTCATTTATGATATTTACAAACATGGGGTAGATTTGAAAAGGATTAAAAAGTTTGGGATTGATTCCATCATTTTTTGTTCTCTGGTTATCTAAGTAAAAAATTACACATTTAGTCCCCATCTTTCATCTAAATTATAGTTATGGTACTAAGGAATTATATATGTTATTCGAGCCAGACGAGCTTTCGGGCAGAGCTCGAGCCCAAAAATTTTGGGCTCGAGCATGAAGGGTAGTGCTGGACAATATAGGGGCCGAGTTCGAGCCCCCTAACCAGGACTAAAAAATCTCGCAACATTATAATTTTCATGAGGGGTATAATTGCAAAATATAAGGGATCAATGGCCTAAATGTAAAAGAATCACATGCTTGGGGTTGCCATGTGAGTTAGGCCAGCAAAGTGTAAACATGTGTCTACATTTTAAGTTGGATGTAACTACCAGCGTCCAAAACACAATACATAAAATGCCACAAAGAAACAATGAGAAGACCAAAGCGAGCATTATCCCATAAGCTTGAGGACACTTGTCATCACCTCCACACTCCCTTTCATGTATAATATAAACAAAGATGAAGGGAGAATAGGTTGACAGTTTTTTTTTTTTTTAGAAATGTGGAGATATGTAGCAAATTATGGAGAGAAGAGATAAAAGAGAAGGCATAGGGAAGGTGCCTACATCAGTCGTCAACCCTAAACCCTTTAACCATGCGCCTCTTGCTTTGTTTCTCTTTCATGGCGAACAAGCCCAAGAGCAAAAGTGCCAAGCCTCGCACCTGTCTTATATTAGACCTCCTAGAGAACCTCCTAATTGACATATTTTTGAAGCTCTCAATCGTAACTCTAATAGAGTGCAACAAGGTCTGTACATCGTGGCGCCAAATTCTCCGGTCTTTTGGTTTCGCCAAGATCCTCCTCGCCGGAGCACGTTCAACCCTTCTAGTCTTCAAGGACGGCACAGATTTCGCCTTCCTCGAAGGTGATCAGAGGAAGCTCGCCGCTATTTCCACCCACCAAAAAGCTGCCCCTTTCCTCCTGCAACGCTCCGTCTTGCACTTGGTGAACTCTTGCAATAGCTTGTTTTGCATGACTTGCTACCTTGGTCGCACGAATTCGGATACTTGTTCACTCTCGAAATGTCTATGTCATGGAAAAACTGTATACATTGCGAATCCTCTCACTGTCGAGTACATTGCTATGCCCTCATCTCCCGTGGGCTGGAGGATGGAACTCTACGGCCTCGGGTTCTGCCCCAGGACAAACCGATATAAAGTCTTTAGAGTTCTCTATCGTAGGAGATGTTGGTATGGGTTTCGTGATTACTGGAGTATTAATGACAACTCAAGTTTGGGCGGTGGTTTCGATAAAAAATTAGCAGTGATTCAGACATGATCTCCATTTTACATGGCAACTCCGAATCAGCTAGTGATTCAGATATAAGCTAGACTTACTATGAAAACTATTCAGCTATTGAGGATCATGATAATCTTCATGGCTTTTCAGATTCAGATGGTGAAGATGAATTCTCCAAGCTAAGAACAGAGGTATATACCCTTGGTGGTGCTGACAGGTGGAAGAAAAAACAACTGGATGCTGATATGGTTCAAAAAGCTATTCTGGATAGTAAGGACATTCGTTTATTTATATATGTAGGTGGATCTCTTTACTGGAATGCTTGTGTGCACAGAATTGGTTTTCAAGTAATTGCTTTCAACTTCAACAAGGAGAAATTCCAATTCATTACCAGACGTTCTTCCATTTTCACAGATGGTGTCATTGGTTTTGGCGCTTTAGGCGATCATCTCTATTTATGCCGCCATTTGGAGTTTGCAAGAGCTAAAGGTGTGGAAATATATCTACTTAAAGGGAGGGCAAGGATCCTAGAAGATCTAGTCAAAGCTCTAGTGGGAAACAGACTAAACGACTGTGACAAAGTCGTGCAATATTTTGAGAATTGAGACATGTTTCTTTGGAGAAAGTCATATCTCTCTATGTTCAATAGTGAGGAACATAGTTGGAAGAGGCTTTGTGACGGCATGATTCCTTTAGCAGAAGAAGCAATTGTACATGTTCTAAGTTTTGTTTCCCTTAGAGATGTTGCCAAGGAAGAAAGCTCAAGAGTACTAACAGTGGGGAATCCTCCACCACCATCCTCATCCACTTCCAGTCCCTTACTTATTCAATCACTTCCAGCCATGGCTCAACTTAAACTTTCCGAGGCAGCACTTGATTGGAAGCTCAAAACAATCGAACACGAGATCAAGGATGAGTTGTAGAGGCCACAACAACATCATTCTGCCCATTTGGAGAACCCTCTACCATCTCCTTCTGCTTCCTAAACCCAAATCACCTATGAATCCGTTCTTACAAATCTTGAGAATCACCCACTACCACTTTCCACACCCAGTTCACAAGCCCTTCTCACCTATGAATCAGCAGTGGTCTTATTGAAGTCACATGTTGACTCATTTGAGCTTCATAGCAACAACTTGACAAGGGTAAGGATATGTTGACTCATTTGAGCTTCTTAGCAACAACTTGACAAGGGTAAGGATAGAGGAAAGGGCAAAAAAGATCAGCATGGAATGTAAATTGAAAAGATTGGAATGGAGGATTAAAAACTAACATTTCTATTTTTACTTTTTTTTGGGCCTAGAGAGTGTAGCTATTGTTGTTAAAGCTTGTATTTTCTTGGAGTTAGTAAGGAATGATGGGTTTTTTTTAAGTTTAGCAAGATTTAGAAAGGAAATTTGGTTTCGATTTATGATTTGGGAGTTCAATGTATTTTTATGCTTTATGGGAGGTTCTCAAGAGTTAATTTTTCCGGTATCTTTCTGGAATTGAGAGTTGTACTTTATTAAGCTGAAAACAATCAAAGATGAGCCCTTTTCTAAACCAATAGAGAAGACAATTACATCATACCACCAATCCTGAGAACCTTCAACATCATGCTCAGGAGTGCATTTTCTAGTTTCTAAAGGTGCTACAGCTAAAGTCGATGTAAGTTCCATTCTTCTTCATTTGCACTATTATTGGGCATCAGAGAATTGTTTGATATTGCTCTTTGCTCTTACTCTTGTGATGGTTTCTTGGGCAGTGATTGGATCTGGTATAATCGTATTTGAGATTCGTCAAACAGGACAGAATTTGGTGAAATTCTCTTTTATAAGAGGAACAGGTATATGGTTTTTTTTAGTATGCATTTGGAATATTGCAACTTAGGTTACATAAAAATGATGGTACTTATACCAGCATAATAATCCTTATCTCATCCTTTGTTAGTATATTTGTGCTGCACTATTGACAATACACCATAACAATGGTGAAATAAAAAAGTGGGATGTAGGGTTTCGAAAGTCAAACAAGTGCAGCGGAATATAATCGAAATTCTCTAGGATCCAAGTGAAATAGGGTAAACCGGGTGTTCAAAATTTTCATATCTAATTCGGTTGAAATCTTTCACTCAACTGTTAAGTCGAATCACAAATACCTAAACAATTGCCATGTTCAAGCTCCCTACGGTATCCACACGAGCCTTTCGCGATCACTACGCCTCTACCACGTACGGGCAGACGCGTTTCTCTTACGCCCACAGTAAACTTACATCCTCAAAAGAATGGCAAAAGAAGAATGCAACTAGAATCTTTCCGGAGGTTAGGGCAAAAGTTGCGAATTTCTCACTATATGATGTATTTATAATGAAACTCAACCTCCAAGCGTAATGAGTTTCAAAGCCCTAATCCAATTAGGCTTTAATTTCGGGCTTAATAATGGCTCAACTTTTGGGCCAATTATTAATAAGAAATTATCATGAAACCATAACCCAAATAAATTAGTTCATGCACTCAAATAATCCAAACAGGTTTTATGTTTGTGACCCAATATGCTCTTACCACGTTGGCAGTGATCATTTATGATCATAAGCAATGAGCGGTGTCTAGCAACACATTATTGCTACCTAAGTGATAAGATTGTAGGTGATTTGACTAAACCTTTATGATCATTATCCGTATATATCATTGTCCTTTTGTCCAAGATATCAAAACTAAACACGAGACATGGAATGTGTTACTCTCGTGTAGCCCAATCTTTGGTTTTTTTTATTACTGAGTAGACTAACTTAAACTGATGACATTGATATCGTATATTAACTCATTTGAGTATGGCCATGTATTTTCTTAGTCTCACTCTATCAAGGAGCCCAAAGATATCGCTTCCATTACATAGAAGGGACAAATCACATTTTGATCATACAAAACCCTCCGCATAATATGTGACATACCAAATAACATCCTTCAAATTTACTCAGTTACGAACAACAAAGGGAAGTATCAAAGTATGTGACTCACATGTATGGAACCTTGATAACTTTATGTCAAAGGACTACATATACTATGATCACTATGAGAATCACTTATAACACTCATATAACGATCCATGTAGTGTTCTCATGGTGGGTCGGTCCAATATACAAGTTCTCTATTTTGTACCCATTTGTGGACTATATATCTCATATTAGTCTTTACATATGCTAATCGTTATGTATTATTGTAACCCACTCCACAATAATACTAGATCAAAAACATTTAAGAATACTATTATTTTAGGGTAATAATTACGTTTGATTATATTACACAAAAAACATATAACAAACACAATTACTAGATTAATGCCTTAATAAAATATCATGACTTAATGTGCAAAATACAATCATCTTATAATTGGCTTTTAGGCACAACACTAATATGAAAATGGTACATCAATTGAAAATCCTGAAAAATTAAGCATTGTCGTATATTCTGGTACCTGCCTTAGTGAAATTCCACCTTACCCTTGAGTCCTGTCTAAAAGTTTGATAGGCCTTCCGTCTCGTTCTGCCAACTCTTTCTCGTATGTTGAAGCCTCGATCAGTTGTACTCATCAATGGAGGTTGGAATCATCCAAATCTTTGAGCGAACAACTCAGCAAGAGATCTTGAGGCATCTGCTGAGCACAAATGGGTCCAGGAGAATGAACGAAAGAGCATAGATTAAACTGAATTAGCACAATGTGAGAATAGTGAGCAGAATGAATCAAACGAGTCACCACCAAACCTATCAAACAGAACATTGTAACCTTAAAGAGGACATTGCTAACAAAACAACAAAAGCAGCTAGGTTTGAAACAGAAAGCAATGATACCCAGATAGCATGTATATCTGAATCAAAGGACACAACATTGGCAGGAATGGTTAAGTTGCTTTCTAAAGCCCTCATGCATATGAAGCTAAAAATCTTATGCCTTTCTTATGTATCTTGATCAAAACGGATAATCGGTGAACCCATAACAATCATTCTTATGGGAGTTCATCTAAGACTGCAAAATCACAGTGGGCCAAGAATGCAACAGTAAGCTTCTAAGATGGTTTGAAATCACCTGGTTGATGCCAAAAAAAAAAAAAGATAAACTCCATAGAATATGGTTCATACAATCATCAAAGCTGGGTAAAATTAATGTGAAATTAAAATTCTCACATAATTCCTCGATCTATTGCCATGGCAAGCTCAGTTCTTGAAGATGATGTAGGAGATGGCACCTGTTCAAGTACACTCCACATGGTGGTGTACATAACTGTGAATGAGAGAGCCTCTGGAATGAAATTTTTTTCAGTCAGGCTATCCACACTTTCGGCCAACTTAAGTTCATAAAAAAGGTATATAACTCGGTTTACAAAGATTCAGCCCGTTGGAACTGTTATCATAATCAGACAGAATATGAATATGTTAACAGTTAAATTTACAGGACAGGGCAACAATTCAGAGAGCTCTATCTTCAGTTCGAATTCTTCCTGCTTGATCAAAAGAATGAAATTTGAGACTATCCAAGACGTTCAACAGCTCCTCACATCAAACTGTAAAATGTAAGCCACAGTGTGGATGATAATCGATCCCTTCAAACCGCTACCTTCTTGGCTATTTCCTCTCTTCAGCAATGCCTTCAGGGGCATAAGCTTCAGAAAGTTCATATATTAATTATCCTCCTAGCAGTATCGCAAGATAATTTAAATTGGCCCCACCAAGTCAGTCCAAGTGCTCTCTGCAAACTCAAGTTTCAATCCGGAGCTGACAAGAAGAGCTTCCCATGCCCTAGCCCCAGGATAAACAGCTCTGCGATCCATTTGTAAGACTAACTCTACTGCCTCACTAGCAAATCCTCTCTGGCACAAGCAGGATATCACCTGATCACAAGTCAAGTTCCGATGACTGATGCGCTTCTGAAATACTTCCTCTAACAAATTCCGAGTTTGAGCAATGTCGCCTTTATCTACTAGAGCCTTGATAACAACTTTATATGTCCGCCAGTTAGGCTGAATATCTTTAGATTCCATCTCCCTTAAAAGGCCCATTGCTCTACTAGTCTCACCCTCCCTGCAAAATGCATCCAATAATATATTGTATGTGATAACATTAGGTCTGCAACCCAACTCCTCCATGTAAGCAACCATCTTTACTCCTTGTTCCACTTCATTTCGCTTGCACAACCCATCTATGTGGGCATTGTAAGTATACACATCGGGGACCAACCCCAACACAAGCAATTCATCGAACACCTGATCTGCCTTGACAAAATCCCCTTCTAAAATAACCCCGTTTAGAACCATAGTGTAGCAAACTACATCAGGCTTAATCCCATCATTTATCATCTGATTTAAAGCATCCAAAGCAACCTCTCCCTTCCTTTTCTTCACTAAGAATCTGATCACATTAGTATAATCACCAATTCCAGGACAAAATCCCATCTTTCTCAATGCTTCCAAGAACCCCATAACCTCTGGATCACCCAAGTCGCTCTTGAAACAAACAGCTGACAGCAATAATGAACATATCTCATCGTCAATACAGAACCCATCATTTTTCATATAGTTAAACAACTCAACAGCAAAACGAACCTTGTTGATTCGACACAGAGAGTTTATCAATACCCGAAGGCTCGATTCCTCGAGTCTAATACCCATTTTGCGGCTATCCAACAGAACCTCAGGCACCATCCTAAGTCCAACTTCACTTCTACAAAGAACAGAGAGCAAAGCACTCAGTGAATTCGCAGTAGGGACACACTTGAACTTGGGAATTCTGTAAAAGATATGGACTGCCTCTTCGATCCTTTCGGAATTCCCGAGGATTCGGATGAGATGGGTGAATATGTATTCTGGGGTCTGAAAACTCTCGTTGTTCTGGAGATGTTGGAGAACGGAGGGGAGCTGGTGGAAGTGCAGGTTGCGGGTTAAGTGTTTGATGAGAAAAAAGTAGGATTGGGGATTTAGGTCGATGCCACGGGTGCTGAGGAAGGAGAGAAGGTCAGTTTTCATGGCGTCTGAGTTTTCTAATTCTCGTTTCAGGGACTGGAGGGCTTCCTTTTGATCGAGAAATTGAAGCCATTTGGTTCTGAAACTGGGTGAAGAGAGAAGCCGCTTTCTGTGTTTTCTGAGGAAAAGGTTCAGTGTTCCGAAGGATCTTCTTCCCATCTTCAAGATGGTACTCTACCCACTACCAGTTCTCACTCCTCGCTCGAGCTTCTCTAGTCTCCGGCCTGGTCTGAACTCCGGAAGACGAAGAGCGAAACGCGTCGTTTAATGACACAGCCGTTTAAAGGCGGAGAATCGAAAATATACCACCAAATTTTACCGCTGACAGCGATTATACCAGGATTTTATTTTTTGGTGCATATATACCACTGACTGAGTGACCATCGTCGTCTTCAAACTTCGGCTATTGCATTGGGAACAGAGGAATCAGGAAATGGGCTGTCCGAATCTGATACTGGGTGGGATTAGAAGTGGAGGTCGGTTTATCACTTTTCGCTCGAGTTTCTCTTTCTCCATCCACTCGAAATTTTGTACAAGCCGCAATGCCACCGACCGACCAATCTCACCGGCCGACCAAGTGCTTCAGCCAGTTACAACTGCTCAGGGTTTGTCTTCTTCTGATGTTCGTTCTGTTTGTTCTTTGCTGTCTGATAAGGCTGTTCACTGCAAAGATTTTGATCATCTGTTGACGGATTATAAGGATAAGGTGGATTCCAGTTTTGTGCTTAAAATTCTGATGAATTATAGGCAGTTAGGTAGGGTTAAGACCTTGGAATTCTTTTCTTGGGCTGGGAGGCATTTGGGTTTTCAGTTTGATGATTCTGTTGTTGAATACATGGTTGATTTCTTAGGTAGGAGAAAGCTATTTGATGACATGAAGGGTCTTCTGGCAACCATGTTGTCCAATGAAGCTAGGGTTTCTTGCAGGGTGTTTTCGATCTGCATTAGGTTTTTGGGTAGGCACGGGAGAGTTAGAGAAGCCCTTTATTTGTTTGCAGAAATGGAATCCAGGTTTGGGTGTAAGCCTGATAATTTTGTGTACAATAATATGCTTTATGTTCTTTGTAAGAAGGAGAAGTCTGGTGAACTGATTGATGTAGCACTGAGTCTTTTTCGGATGATTGAGGTTCCAGATGTGTACTCATATAGCAATATCCTTGTTGGACTTGGTAAATCTGGTAGGTTTGAGTCTACCCTTGAAGTGTTTCATGCCATGTCCAAGGCTGGCTTGGTACCTACAAGGTCTGCGGTTAATCTTCTTATTGGAGAATGGTGTTTGGCAAGCTCAAGGGAAGGGGCAGTTGAGAGGGTTAGGGTGAAGAATGTTTCGAGACCTTTTACAATTCTGGTTCCCAATTTGACTTCAAAAAGAGATGCCATAGGCCCTGCACTAGATTTGTTTTGGGCAGTTCATCAACTGGGTGTGCTTCCTAGCGCATTTGTTGTTGTTCAACTCATAACAGAGTTATGTCGACTGGAGAAGATGGAAGAGGCTTTTCAGATTTTAGAAGTTGTTGAAAGTAGAAAAATGACTTGTGTGGAAGAGTGTTATTCAGTTCTGTTACTTGCTTCTTGTGAGCGTCGTCTAGTTGGGGAAGCTAGCCATCTTTTTGGAAGGATGCTCTCTCTGGGGTTGAAGCCGAAATTAGCTGTTTACAACTCTATGGTTTCTATGCTCTGCAAAATAGGGACTGTGGATGACGCAGAGAAAGTTTTCAAGATCATGAACAAGAAGAGATGCCTTCCTGACACCGTAACTTACACAACTTTGGTGCATGCCTATGCCAAAACTAAAAATTGGAAAGCTGCTTATGATTTGTTGACAGAAATGCTGAGCTCGGGGTTCATTCCTCATTCCCCAACATTTAAATTGGTAGAGAAACTTTTGAGAGATGAGCAACATTTTGATTTATGCTACAGACTGGAATGCAAAATGGAAACACAAATCCTGCTCAGGCACTGTAAAATTGGTAGGTTGGAAGATGCATATCAGAAATTACATTCAATGATTGAAAGGGGTTTGAAGCCACCAATATATGCACGTGATGCTCTGGAAAATGCTTTCCGTAAATCTAGCAAGTCGCAAACAGTTCGTCAGTTGCTCGAGAAGATGGAGAAGCCAAAGCTTTGAGGAGATGGGATGTAGTTCTCTTAGATTTGTCTATGACATGTTTCATTTATCATCCATTACCAGATAACCTTCAAAGTTCAGAACCACATTCCCAAGCTCCTGTATCTTACGAAAAAATCGTTTGCAGGAAGAGAAAGTCAGAGTACGGATTAACATGCTAGAACTTGATAGAGTTGATGAAACTACATTGTCAAAGGCGACAGATTTCCTTGAAACTATTGTTCAATGTGTGTGATACAGCAGGGGTTTCAAAACTGTACTTTACCAGCTGGTATGATTATTGAATTATGATTGCAAATTCCATCCTTCTTGCGCAAGTTAATAAGTTCGATTGAACCAATCGGATTGTCTATATCAATAGCTTTAATTCAAGGTTCTGATACTTCTATATTTGCAGAGTTGCAGATGCTTTCAAGGAGCACACCGATCTTCAAGAGCAAGTAGAAGCACATGTGATCTCGTCTTCTAGGTCATGGGTGCCATATATATTCAAGAGCACGTAGAAGCACATGCGGCAGTCACATACTTAAGCCATTGCAAGCATATATTTCAGTCACTGAGCGGTGTGGAGGATCGATGAGTTGAATCAAACAGATAAGGTGAACAACAAAGACTTGCTGCCTCGATGTTACAATACATTCATCTTCAAGCACATAGCAGAGCACAACTACAGAGGCATGGCTAACAAAGCTGGCAATCCATCTGAGGTTACTGAACCATCATTCATTTGTGGATATTTGCAGGGCAAACCTGCGCTTTGGTTGCATCATCCATAGAAGACATACAATGCATTTCATTCCACAAGATTGTAGACAGAGAGAGGGACAGGCAATGTAATAAGCTATATGGCCCCTACCCAATAATCCAAATTATTACATTTAAGGGACAGCTTTTACTTATCAAGCAGGAAATTTAAAAGGCAAGTTCATAATCACACAGAATGCTCCAAGTCTATGAGCTACACCATGCAAAGTCGATCCAAGCCTCAGGCTGCTCCTAAGAAGATTCGAGCAGATTCTGTATGTCTTTCTGCAAGAGCAAAATTGAAACGGTACAATCAGTTACAGATGAAGACCGAAAAGAAAATGAATTGATATGGGAATGGATCTAGCCAACCTCAATTTTGAGCGGGGATGTGGTGGGTGCATATCTTTCCACAACCTTTCCTTCCTTATCAACCAAGAACTTTGTGAAATTCCATTTGATAGCATCTCCCAAGAACCCTCCTTTCTGAGTTTTTAGGAACTTGTAAAGAGGGGCTGAGTTCTTCCCGTTCACGTCCACCTTCAATTCAAATGTAACCATAAAGATATATTCATATATGCAAGCACATCTATATTCTCCAATTAATTATCTTCCTATTCACAATTCAATTACCACCTTATCAAAAATGGGAAATTCTGCTTTGAACAACGTGCAGGCAGTTTCCTGAATCTCCTCATTGGTTCCAGGCTCTTGTCCACCAAACTGATTGCATGGAAATGCCAAGATCTCAAAACCTGCAAGGGTGCCATCCCAAGATCAAAGACCAGATAGCTTCACAGAAGCAGGTTCACATTAAGAATGCCACCTATTCAAGACCACCATACCCTTATTTTTGTACTTCTCATACAAGATGTTCAACTCCTTGTAGTTTGAGTTTGTTAAACCGCTGGTGAAGAAACAAAAGAAAACAAGAACTTCCCATGAGAAAGCAAGCGTTATGACCAGTAAGTTTATACTGCTATTTTCAAACTTCACCAAAAACAGATTTGATGCTTATCACATGATACTACAAAGATAAAAGGAAGCCTTATGAACTTCACAAGGACAGAAGCCTAGGATGTGATGCAATGTTCAACATCGTAAAGTTGTCGAAAAAGTGTTAACTGTTATAAGCAAATCGAGGTCCAATTCTGATGGAGAAATCAGAACACGAATGAAATGCCACAGCAGAAATCAGTGGATAGAGGTCAAGAATTTTGATTAATATGGCAGCTGGGGATCTTGACAGATAAAAGTCGGCACAGAGAAGAACAACGACGGTATAATATGAAACAGAGATCCATAAGGATTGTGTAATTCAAGTATCATAAACTCCCAGAGCCTACTTTGAAGCATCTACCAAGGGATCAAGCATGATTACATGAACAAGTCCGGCATCAAACTGAAAACAAGAGGAAAGAAGCAATGCTGTGATGATGAACATGCAAAAACAATGAGACTGGACACAGGCAAGGGTACCATTTTGAAGCAACATTTACTATCAGGAGAACCTTCCCCTTGTACTCATTCAGACTCACACCATTCCCACGAATATCCTGCAAATGAATCCGCAAATAATGTCAAATAAAAACGAACTATTACACTAACCAAAAGAAAGAGCTAGTGAGATTACAAAAAGCAGCAACTTATATATCACAGATCAAACTAGGAATTACCAAGGCACAACTCATATAGCATGTATGCACGAATAAGGAGTGGAAAGTTTCATACTGAAGATGATGCTGGCACAGAATCCTTAAACAGAATCCTTATACTTCATAGGAATTGTAAAAAAAAAATTATAACTTTTGAGGGACAAAGAGATTAATTTAGTGATGAAGATGAAGATTGGGACATCAATCCACAAAGAGCACAGACAAAAAGATACAGATGTACGGAAAAGCTAGTAGGGGGCCAGTATTCTTTTGAAAAAGTAGGGGAAAAAATTTGTCATATCTTGAACTGCTGATCTCACTCTTTGCTATCATCAAAAAGAGGGGGGCAAACCAACACCTCTACGTATAAATCTAAAAAATTAAGCCAACAACAAATAAAAAATAAAATAATCCAATATAAGCTTGAACAAAAACTAAAGTGTTGGGAGAGTTTTGTCTGCTAAGGTGAGTTCATCTGCTCGATCTAAATAAGACATGACTCAAATTAAGCTGAAGATCTAAAAGGAAAAAAAAAAAAAAACTATTCATGTTCTTTTAACTGATTGCCACAAACAAGGATGAAACATGCAGTGCAGGAAAAAGTTCGCCTTTTTAACTAAAAAAGCAGCAAGGAAAAGGCTGATATTGATAGCAAAATGGAAAAGCAAAGGAACAGAAAAACCCATCAGCCAATTAACATCAAAATATAGATAAGTACACGAAGTCCCTTCCAAACTAATGGGGGAAAAAAACAAAAGAATCCCCCTTGCTCATATTATGCAACAGCTAAACTCTACCGAAAAAGATCAAATATGATTAGGTGAAGGAGGGGAAGCAAGAAATAGACCTTGACGGTGAAGTCGTAAATGGAGTTGGACTTGGACGGCTCCTCCTGGGCCATATCGGTATTGGGAGAATGAGAGAGGAAATGGTATCTGGAGAGTAGGAGAGAAAACGCGATGCCCAGAAAGAAAAGAAACACCCAACTGGTAAGTTTCAAACTTTCCATGCCCGAGAGGAATCGAGAATATATAGAGAGAAGGAGAGAAAGAAAGAGGACTGTGAATTCTTGAATTCTTTCCTAAATTAAGGTACTTAAGAAATTTTGTTCCTTAAATGGTGTAATTTGAATGTTTTTTTCTTGAAATGGCTACTTTGTTAAGTTTGTTGTTTGTACAACCGGTACCGTCAGCCAAGAACCATTTTTCTAAGTACGAAGATTAAAGTTTGTATAACTTATGTTATTATCTTCATTTTTGCTATTAAAACTAATTTTTTAAAAAAAAATTATTTTATATTTTATACTGTGAGAGTTTAAATTAGAATTTAAAAAAAAATTATATAGTGAGAGTTTGAACCATAATTCTTATACTACATTTTACAACTCTGTAAACAAAAATAAAAGTCTCAAATTTTAGCAGAAACTCATATATAAGTAAAATTGGGTATAGTCTCAATTTTAAATTTTAAATTTCTACATTATTTCATTAAATTTGATGAAATTGAGTTAAGAATGATTTGCAAATTGAAAATATATAAATTCATTGCGCAACTCAATCTTTAAACAATTATCCTTAGCCCATTTTGTGTTAAAATAAAAAAGAAAATTTAAAGATAACCAACAAATTTTTTCTGACTCTCTGTATTTCTGTGTCGCTTGATTACTCTTCTTCACTATTACTTTAATACCTTGACTATTAAATTTATATAGATGTAGATATAGATGAAGAAAATATCAATAATTGTACAAGTGTTGCATAAATGAGTTTAATATCTCAAATTATTTAAATGACAAGAAAAAAAAGATAAAATTATGAACTTTGAATATAATAATATTGATACTGTCATTGGTTATAATGTACATGCATTTTATGTTTATGGCATGACGCATTTTTTATAGTTTAATATCTCAAATTATTTAAATGACAAGAAAAAAAAGATAAAAATATGAACTTTGAATATAATAATATTGATACTGTCATTGGTTATAATGTACATGCATTTTATGTTTATGGCATGACGCATTTTTTATGATATTAGAGTATTAGTGATTGAAAATGTTGTGTAATATGAACTTTTTAAAATAATTTAGATTATTATTTTTTGTCTGATAACTTAATTTAAATATAGGTAATGAGGTAAATTGAAAATAAAAAAAATGGAGAAAAAAACAAAAGGAATTGAACCGATGGGTAATTTGTTCCACATTTTAACCTTCACAAACGACACAAATTAAATCAGAAAAAGATTCGGTTCTGCCTGTACCCGGAAAAAGAAAAAAAAAAAAAAAGATTCGGTAGTGGAAAACGTCAAGCACTCCACTGGAACACAAACATCGAAATGTTCTCTGAAAAATACGGAATTGTGTGCATTATTGAATAGAAAAATAAAGGTAACTTTGAATAGGAATAAAGGTTTTAACGTAACAACGTGACAATATATAGTATTGATTTAAGAAAATATGTTTAGAACTATAGCAATTTAAGAATAAAGTTCATTATTTTCAAGATTATGTCAAGAAAATAAGTTTAGAACGACAGCAATTTAAGAATAGAGATTGTAGGTGCATTCTAGTCCAGAAAAGGTGTTCAGATTAGAACTACAGAAATTTTAGAATATTGTAGTGCATTATTGTGAAAATTAAGTCAGATAAAAAACTCTTGAATTCTTCCACCTCCCTTCTAGAAGATGGAGCACTTTTGATTTGACGGCAGACAAATGCGAAAATCACATTTATGTCTCGTTATGACGTTATGGGCTTGAACCTCATGCTCATCCACCCTAGCCTGGTGATTTTAATACAAACAAGGATTTCCCTTTTTTGGGGGTCTTTTGTCCACAAAATATTACTATTATTTTCTAAGGTAACTTTTTTTTTTTACACGGTATTATAAGTTAAAGGTTTGGAGTTTAAGAGAAAGGGGGTGGAGACGCTCAAACCTGGATCATGGGATAAGGAGTTGCGGTCCTTGCTTGTGCACCTAGACTTTGAGGTTTCTACCACTAAAGCTAGATTTCTTCCTTTTTTGCTGGTTTTTCTTTCAATTTTCTTTCCAGCAAGTCTTGCAAGTACACCACAAAACAAGAAAATAATAAAATATCACCTTCTTTATCTTGGCATATCTATCCTTCAACCACTCAATTTGGGCGGTGGCCTTTGCAAAATCAGGCCATGCCCTCGTAGTAGCTGAGCCCGATCTTAAGAAGACAATTCCAATAATTTTGATGATGATGGCGATGGAAGGATACTACCTGCCAATAGATCTATCTTGGTCAGAGGTAATTCCGAATATGACAACAAGGAAGGTGAAGCTTTGGAGAAGCTAGACAAAGAAGTCTTTGGCTCCAGCTAGCAATGCTTGTTCCTGACCCGATCCGGCTCTTCGTTGTTGGTTAAAGATGATCCCAACGGAAACAACGAGGAAGGTGAAATGCGAAGAAGCATGAAGAAGAAGCCTCTGGGCCCGACTAGCTGTACTTGTTATTGACCTAATTTGCATCCTCATTGTTGGTTAGAGACAATTCTAACATGGCAACAAGTAAGGTAAAGCCACGGAGAAGCCTAATAAATAAGTCTTTAACTTTGGCCAGTGACATTTGTTCCTAACCCGATTTGGCTCTTCATTGGCCTTGGAGTTGCGCATCTCAAAGGCGATTTTGGCATAAGCCATCTCTTGTCCGAGCAATTGGGCTTCTGGGAAGACAAAAGCAACTATTTTGTTGTCATCATCGACATCTTCTAGAAGGTGTCGGCAAACGGAATCTAGGAAAACGAGATTGAAGTTTAAGATGTACTGTTCCGTTTATACAAATGTTTTATTCTATTATATAATGTTCATTTTATGAGATATATTGTTTGTAAATAACACATTTTATTTCAATAAGAATTGTTGTTCATTTTAGTAAGAAATGTCATTTTATTTATATAAATGTGTTGTTCTATAAAATGCTATTCATTTTGTAAGAAATACTATTCACAAATAATGTTATTTCATTCAGACAATGTGTTACTCTGTAAAACATTATTCATTTCGTAAAAAGTGTTATTTCATTTTTTCAAATGTGATGTTCCGTAAAATGTTTATTTCATGAAAAATACTATTCCTAAGTAATGTTATTTGATTTAATAAAAAATATTGTTCTGGTTAGATAAATGTGTTATTCCTCCCTATTTGATATCAGTGTCAACAAATAGCATTGGAGTTTTAGAAAAACTATCTAAAAATAGCTTTTAGCTTTTAACTTCAGCATTTTCATCTTAACTTTTAAATAGATTATAAAAAAACTCTAACACTAATGATAAAAAAATGTTTTCAAATGAAGTTAAAGTATTGTTCATTTTATAAATTATGTTTTTCAACATGTAGTAATAGTCTTGAAAAAAAGTATTTGTTCATTTCATAAGATGTGATATTCAATATGCAGTAACAATCTTGTAAAATGTACTATTTATTTTATAATCTTCAACGTAACAATTTTATAAATATTGTAAAAATATGGGCATGGCATTGTACAATGGATGCACCTCCATCCTAAAAAATTGATGCCTAAGCGACCTTTGGCTTCCGTTTTAATTTTTTTAATCAAACCAAATGGAAAGAAATGGAAGCTATATACACCAGATGTATATCAGGCAGCTGCTAACAAAAATTAGTACGATCAAGAAAATGTAATATGGATATGGTACGGATATATTTTCTTTTCTCTTTTATTGTTCGTTTGTCAAAAAAAATTTCGTCCGTCTCATCTGGAAATCAGGGACCATATGGATATGGTACGGGTAGCTGAACTTTATTTCGCTAAACTAACAGCAAATGTGACATTCTTATTAGGACAGATTTGGGTCATGTAGATGTTGTCGTCCGTTCTGTCAGCGGTTCCGAACCGGAGCGGAACATAACAATAACAAATTTGTTCGAATCAAACAAAAGCGAACTTATGTTAAGAGCCGACTGAACCAGCAGAATTACTATATTTCAATTCGTTTTTGTTTTTGAAGTTTATTCCTTTTTATTCTATCTGAAACTGGCTATTACAATTCCCCAAACAATATTTTTAGTGTTAAAATCCATATTCAAATATTAGAATTATATGATTTTATAATCTGAAATAAGAAAAACGAGTTGATTAGATTGTACGATCTTAATTACGATTCACATAAAATTAAAAAATATTTCACGTGGAATTCCCATTTCAACAACATTTATTTTCACTCACTAGTCATGACTGGGGCAGATTCCTAGAGGCTTGTCGTCACCAACTTTATAGCCCTACTGTAACTTCACCAAGAAAGATGGTTTCCATCAGTTGTATTCCAACGAAACCCACTGACTAGTACCAAAAGGGGAGACCATTCGATCTGAAGCCCGTTTCTTTTGTATTCAAACCCACCAGCTACAGAGTCGAGCTACATCGATTGTAATGTCCGGGCATATCAGAGCCCCATCCAGGAATAGGACAGATACAAGCCAGACAAAGATTACAAAAAGGCATATAGAATTGATTGAATCAGCCGGAAAAGGGGAACGCCTACCTATTGTTATTATAAAGTCTTCACATCAGCTATATATATCCACAACTTCACATCAAACTAGCCATGCTAAGACCACGGACACGTCCAATGGAGCTGAGAGGGCTGCACCCATCAAAGCAAGTTCCATGCAGTTCGGATCCTCCCAGCTGGCGCTATAATATGACACCTAAAGCCTGCTGAGACAGAAATGAAGCAACAGGTTTAGGGGAAGTCCCAAATGCAAGTGAAACGGATGCAACATTTTCCTACCATTATGAAATACATCCTAACGGAAAATGGAGGAAAAGGGCAAAAAAAAAAACCCTCCCTCAGCGAGGAGAAACAACATATTTTTGAGAACTGCTGAAAGCCAGTGCTTGTCTGGCTGGATTTCAGCAGCTTCATTCCCTAGTCCTACCACCCATATGAAGCAATGGTGGCTGCATATGGTGTAAATTACTGTTTTGGGATAGATAGAGTAACTCTAGGTGGTTTGCTCGCCAGTGAAAAACAAAATGAACCTGCAAGCAATTGCGATGCCATGCAATGGAGTCAAGTAAGACACGATCTATGAATTATGGTCATTTCGCATGCATAAAAAATAGAGGCCTTTTCTTAAAGTTCAAGAATTGCAGTTAGATACAGCTTATGATTCTGTGTTTGGTTCATCAAATAAATACTAGTACTTACAAACTATGTTTGAGACACTACTGCTGAAGCATTGACATGCTTCCTTCAGAAAGGTACTTGAGTATAAATAAGCACATGAGCTGCTAGATCACACTGATTATTCCATTAACCAAATTACAGGAAGCTAATTAATCTACAGACACAACTAGCAAATCAACAATCAAACACAAGGGAGTTACTGCATTCAATGAATCCAAGTACACCCAAGAAAAAGATGGAATATCAAAGTGAATATCATAAGAAAAAAATATTACTTTTAACGATACAAAATAAGGCCTTACATTTATGAATAGTTTAAAGAAGACAACAAATCTCACCTCCAGTTCAGTGATTATCTGGCACTTCAACAGAATTAAGTTAGCAGCCACTGATGGAAGAGTTCAGCTGCCATTTTCCTCCTTGATCACAGTATTATTTCTAATTCCCCTTTGAGCAGCTCTTCTTTCAGCCTGAATGTGGCGCACATATTCAGCAACCACAACATGGAACTTTGGAGCTAGCCTACTTGATGATGAGACATTAAGACCAGCTTTTTTCAATGCCCGGTTGACATGCTTCTGTGCCTTCTGGAAGTGAGATGTACACAAAGAAGGAACTACAGATCTCAGTATCGGCTTCCCACAAGTTATAGGACCTGCCTGAGCACTAGAAAACAGCAAAAGAACCAAGAGAAATCTGAGCAGAGAATGTGCATCCCTTGCAGTTAAACAATTCAGAAGAATCTCATTACCTAGTTTATGCTAATCACACAAAGGTTAATAAGATAAAAATAAATTAACAAAAGAATAGATAATTCTAAGGCATCCATTACTCCAACACTTAGTAAAAACACAGATGTTCAACAACAAATACATTTTTTATAACACCAAGGAATCACTAGGCTATAAATTGAAAAGGGTGCGACTGGAAGCTTCAAAATCAACAGAGTTTCATACATTATATAGACAACACCGTCCTCCTAAACTACAAATATTTTATACCTGTGAGAATTTAAAGTTTAAAATACAAAAACGAGCATCCAAATAATCGCTACCTACAACCGAAGTTCCATAATACAGTCTATCCACAAGCTTTCTGATAATTCATGGATATAAATGCGCACAATGTTAATTAAGCTTCCTTCAAGAACAAAAAAAAATCCCCAACTAAACGGGAAAGAAAACAAGAAGAGCGTACTAATTCTCATATTGGCAACTATGAAAAAACTCGTACTAAATGGAAACACAAAAATAAGAATATATTCTACCAAAACAAAAGAACCAAGAACAGGATACCTCTTGATGACATAAGTGCAAGCCTTGTAGAGCTTCTGCTTGGAATCGGAAAGAATGTGGAGATGGCAAAAACTGCTTAAAGCCATGGCCTTGAATTTACACCCAACAAACAAACACCGCTGATTGTTCTTCAAATCCGAGCTAGCACCATTACCATTCATAGTATTTCCGTTTTCGCCGCTGCCCTCAAGATTCTCTCTGTCCCCAGCTTCTCTATCAGGATCTTGGTTATGATCTTGTTTAAAAGGACTAGCACCGAATTTCCAGTAGTATTCTCTGTACTGGATCCTGAGGTCCCCCATGAGAGCCCAATAGTGGTCTCTGTAGCATCTGGAGAGCTGCTTGAGGAGGCGGGACCGTCGCTTGAGGAGCTCCGGGCGGGTGAGGTGCGAAGCGCGTGCTAGGACGTCGTCGTCCAGCGGAGGGAGGGCTGAGTCGGCCGCGGTGGGTGTGGGATTCTGGCGGTCAGGAGGGTTAGGGTTTTTGGGTGGCTTCGAAGCAGAAGGCAGGTTCTTGGCAAGAGAAGACATTTCGATCGACAATAGGACAGGAGAGAGAAGCAGATACCAATATTGAGTTGCAGAAACAGAGAGAAGCTCGAATCAATAGAACTGTTTCACCGAGGAATCGTCGCAACGGGGAGGAAAGAATCGAGTATCATCTTCCTCGCTTCGACTCCTTTATTCCTTCGCCGGTTTTAGCGAAATATACACGAAAGGCCAATCACTTTGGTCTTCTGGTTGTTTTAGTGACCAACCTTTTTTAGCATTCAATTTGTCCATCAGTATTCTTTCATTACAATACGGCTGGGCAGAGTATTTTTTTACATCTCTATAGACGCTTGTCTGCCAAAAGAACTTTGAACAAGTTAGCTGACCTCTCATCTAACTACTCGGTCTTGCTTCTTCTTTCCTACAATTCCATAACAAACTTTACATATAAAGATATCATTTTTTTTCCTCTAAGGTATAAAAGTTATGTGGTACTCATATATAAAAAAAAAAATATTTGTTTTTTCAAGACTCAGAAAACACTTAAACCAACATCACGGTATTATATTGGAGAATAGGGAGGTTGAGATTCGAACCATTGACCTCCCTATATCTCTCCAACCTTTTAGCCACTAACCATTTGTTCATCAAATCATCCAAAATTTGATTACTTGACAGATGCTTCTATAAGGGACGGTACTTGACTTTGCTTCCACTATGTTGTAGTTGGATTAGGTTTTCACCCTAATCAATCAAGCAAGGACAGAGGGAATAAGGGGACCCCGGCTCTCCCAAAATCTTTACAAAGTTTGTATATTGTCCATGTATATACAGAAAGATAAAACTTAAGAAATTTTATTATTTTTACTGTGACACTCATAAATTTTTAATATTTTTAAAATATAGTCTGACTTCCTAATTTAAAATTCTGACTTTGCCCATATAAAGGCAAAAATGGGTCAGTAGACACAGTACACAATTCGAACGATCACAGGGGTTTATGTCGTATTGTTGAACCTCTCTTAACGCTCATGCAGCCAACAGCGAATAACCTATCAAAGCTATGACCATCAGTATATTCGGCTTTCGCCGCTCCCTTCCAGCTTCTCGCTCTCCCCAGCTTCTCTTAGGATGATAGGAATAGGATCGTGGCTGCTGGATTTTCAATTTCACGTAAAGGCTAATAACTTTAGGGCTTGCTGTCGTTTTAGCCCCTGTCATTTTAAAGCAATCAATTTGTTCATGAATAATGTTTCGTTATGGTTCGAAATGTAAGCTTACCCGCCAAAAGGACCTTGAGCAAGCAGACCTCTCACATATTTAACCAGCCAGTAGTCAGTCAGTCTCGCTTCTTCTTCCACATGGAAGTTTGAATTAAAAGGCACATATTACTCTTCTAACATTACATTTACATTCGGAATGAATAACAAATATGGATATCGATTTTGAATAATGGTAAGGCCAACAAATTTTTTCGTATCTAATCACACAAACAAATGCCAAAATTTCTATCCATGTCTATCGTTCTTGCATAGAGTCACAAGCTGTGTCTGCATCCTCTGCCTTTGCACAGCCTCTTCCTTACGTAATTTAACTAACAGGGAAAGAGCTTTGGCGAGTCCAAATTTTTGCAGGGAGGAAGACTTGTCTGATACCTTCAGCCCTGAGAATGGGTAATATGATACCTGTTGCATCCTGAGAAACATGTCAAAATAAAACATCATCATTCAGCCGTATCCTCCTTTTCCTAGTGCTTCAATGAATAATGTTTAAACTGGAGTTCATATGGAAAAATGAATAAGTTCAGCGGACAGCATAGAACATACCGAGATCAGTCTAGCACCAATCCAGAGGCGTTTTGGTGAAGGGAAAGGAAGCAACAAGCGGCCAAATCCAAATACAGCAACAGCGAAGAAATGGAGAATAAGGTTAAAAGGGCGTGGGTTGAGGCCAGAGAGAAGAGCTATTGGACCACTAGAAAACACTCCACCGAGGCTTAGATAATCAAAGCATGCTTCTCTCATTTCTACCCTGGCTGGATCTGCTGATGCACTGAACACCTGGTAAAGAGCACCAGCCAACGTATTTATTGTTGATGCCACTGGCTGCAACACAAAAACAACATAATAGATCAGACTCGATCCTACAGTTTTTGCTCAAGTATCAGCAGATCAGTACAGTAACTGAGGCTGTCTGACCTTGCGCAGCGTGTAGAAAGATTCAAGATGTTTGCAGAGTGCAGATGCATCGTTTAGATTGGAAATGGGTCTAAGAAGGTCTCTCAATACGACAATATCAGACAACGCAACTGTCATTCCTCCACCTGTCAGAGGATGTCTCATATTGAAGGCATCACCCAACAGAAGAGCACCTGGGGTTGGTTTTGGAGCAGCTGGCATGCTTCTGTTAGGCATTGTTCTTATGTTCCCTTTCTCAATTGCTGTCATAAAGGCATCATAAAGCTCCAGGGGAAGCTGCAAGATTTTGACGTGTAAGAAAAGGAGCTTCAGAAGTTGGTCTTGAACATTGCAAATATGTTGTAGAGTACCTGTGGGGCTACTACAGTTATCAAGTACTTTGACATTTCACCATTAGCAATTGAGGGAACTTTTTGGCCAGGTACATCAACCAAACAGCGGATTTCAGTGCTGCTGATGGGATAAAATAGGATTGGGGAAGGATCTGCCAGTATAACATGTCCATGATTTGCATAAGGGAGTTGGGAATTCTCGAGGACCATGCCAACAAAGTAGGAAGGGATGTCAACCTGGAAAGTTGCAGCAGGAGAGCCATGGTTAGACAACATAAGAAACTTATAAGTCAAAGTTCTTTACCTTGAATGCTTTGAGATAATTTATAAACTAAAAGAGCAGCTTTACCTTGGGGTTGCATAGAGACCGGCGCAAATTTGAGAAGCAACCATCACATACAATTGTGAGGGGAGCCTTTGCTGTCAGGTCCTGGCCGCTCTTAGTTTTATAGTTCACACCCTTAATAATACCCCTTTCCTCAACCAAGGAAGTTACAGTTCCTTGTTCCAAGCTTACACTGTACAAAGATGCAAGGAAATCTTCATATTGGAGTATATGACTTGACTGACAATTAAATGTCTGTAGATGGTGAGATCATGACTTGTTACTTCATGAACTAACTGTGGGGTTTTGGTAAAAGATAGTACATTGATGTGTTATAGATAATTATCTGCAGCTTGAAATACATATTAGTACATTGATGTGTCATAGATAATTATCTGCAGCATGAAATACATATTCTTGGAGAGTAAGTTGCACATGGATGAGACAAGTACATGAGAACTAAAAACACTAAAAACACGGAATTATGGTGTTTCCTATTTAATAACTTCGATCACTGGTGTTCTTTCAAACTAAGAAAGAACTAACAAGTACCTTGGGAGAGAAGCAGCTTTTTCACGCATTTTTTGGATGAACCTTCCATTATGAAGTCCTCTACCAGCTATATTTGAATGAAAGCTTTCCAATGGGTATGACAATTTAGTATTTTTACCATTTTTGAAAAGAGCATATCCATAAATCTGCTGAGCATCAATCTCATCCACACAATCTACCAGTTTGCAACAGCAGCAGAACATAAATCAGACCAAGATATTGGAAATTCAACGTGCAATAAAATTTTAAGTCACTTTCTTTTCTTACCTTCAAGTCCCAACTCAATCAGCTTGAGATAGCCACCTGGTTGAAGCAGTTCACCAACTATTCTGTCAGGCTCAGACAAGTCTCTTTCAAGAACACAAACTCGTCGTCCATCCTGTCAATTGACAAATTAAAGGCAATTAATTTGACACATCAGGCCAGTATTTGACATGTTCTTCAAAGTAAAAAAATTCAACTCAACAAATACCAAAGTTAATCAATTAACAACCTTGCCAAGAGTGTATGCCAGAGCTGAACCGGCAACACCAGCTCCAACAATGAGAATGTCTGCAGTTCCTACAGTTTCTGTTAAAAATGACTCCTCATTTTGAGATTGCTCAGTTTCCTTATTCACTTGAATGCCCATAGAAGAAGCTCCTCCACTGCCTTCCCTTCTTTTTAACGTATTGTACAAGAAAATGAATCCCAAAATGCAAGCTATAATTCCGCTGAGTAGATAACTCAAAATCATCTTCTACGTTTGATGCAACTGACCAGTGAAAGGCAGCAGCAGCTAGATTTGAGCACTCTTTCTGTTGTTTCGTTGCTGTTTTGATTTCATCAAACTAAGTTACATTGCTATTTGTTTTATAGGCATGTGTTATAACTGTAGAAAAGAAATGTCAAGTTCAGGAATTCTTGACTTGTTTTCAACCTCTGGTCAACAGGAATGTGGTGTGGCAATGTTCAGAATAAGACAGTAATCAGAATCTTCTAAAGAAATAGCCAAATAGGATCCTAACTTTGGCATGATTCATCAATCAGGGAAGATGAGAGAACAAACGTCTGAAAAAGTCTAAATAAGTTAAGTAATATCTGACTTGTTTTTATTGATGGAAAATGTAAAGAATTCTTCAAAAGGATTTGAAAACATGGAAGCCAAATGACAGGTATTTCGTTTAGATGTTCCAGCCTGATAAATAATTAAAGTCTCAAGTTCAGTTAAAAACAAGAATATAAGCCAAAGTGAGAAAGTTGTGGCTAGGTCATACATTCATTTGGTAATAGAAGTTGCAAAAAGCTATCTCACAATCTCTTTGTCCCAAAAAGAATGTCAAATTCTTTTTCTTTTTTTTAACTTAAAGATGACTTGGTAAAATCATTTGATACTGGCACTTAAATACATAAATTCTATGAGCAAATGATAGGTAAAATCTCATACTTTCTAAAATATTATTCTTTTAAGATTTTTAGAACAGAGGATTAATACAGGAAATTTGAGTCAAAATTGAGTTAAAATTTTCGAAAATTGACTCTTTTTTGGACAGAAGGGGTAGTGCTCTTTGAGTAATTGGAATATACTGTCACCAGCTTAACAAATTATCTCAAATTATGGTGGTAAATAAAAACTATCGCCAAACAGACCCTCTACGACTGTTATTATCAACATAAAACTTAATTTACTTATAAATATAAAATCGATCCTTGTTATTTCAGAAAACACCCTAGAAATTTTCCTGAATCTGCTGTTGCTGCAAAGGGACAAAGTACAGGATAAAAGCTTAGGAACTAGAACAAGTAAATCTAGAGAATAAAGACAATTGACTCTTATTTCTCAAGCAATTGAAACACTACCTAAATTCTAAAATCAGCATCTTATTTTAACAAGATATCAGTGGTGAAGAAGCAAAGAAACCTGGTCCATCGGTTTGAAATTATGGGCTTCAGAGTATACTTCTTCAGACTCCTTGTTTGCAAATAACCAATCCAATCGAGAGCCTGCATGTCCAAACCAAGGTTTATAAAGAAAAAACATACAAGAATGAAAAATCCTTGAGCACAAAAAACACAGCCACAATGAAGAAGAAGAATTCTTGTCCACCAACCAAAATACATTTTTGCCAGTCTTGCTCACTTGCTTCCATGTAATTGTGTCTCCAATATCTACAAGGTTTTACTAATTCCTGGAAATCAGTACTACCAATAATCTTTGCAAGTACAGAGTCCATCCCTGAAATGATGGAAACGAGTTGCATCTCTAACCACAAGCTCGCGGCTTACAATTTTGCTGACTGCCTTAAGAAACAAATGGCAATCTTCACAGACCCTTAAGTTCTTCATCACGATAATTTCTTTCTCCTGGCTTATATTTAAAAGCCCAAAGGCAACTGCCAACTTCTCACTGTGGATGCCCATCCCAGCTAATACTTCTTCATTAGTTATTTCCTGAATACCCTGACAGCCAAAAAGTTCCCTTACCAAAACTTCCAACTCATCCAGCATTCTATATATCTCCTCTGTTTGAGGGCTACTTCTGTCCCCAGCTAAGAAAAGGTGAACTCTTCCTTCATATTCAACATAGCTATACCCTGGCTCCTTTTTGAGTTTTCGCCGTCTCATCATATTTCGAATCTTCAAGACACCCTCCACATTTCTTGCATTAGAATATATGTTTGATAATAGCACATAGTAGCCAATGTTTGTAGGCTCACACTCAATGACTCTCTCAAATGCTAATTCTGCCACCTCAATGTTTCTGTGGATTTTACTGGCACCCAAAAGAGCCCCCCACACTGCACCATCAGGTTCTACTTCCATAGAGTTAATGATCTCCAGAGCATCACTAAGCCGCCCAGCTCGACCTAAAAGATCCACTACACAAGAGTAATGTTCAGGACCTGGCTGCAACCCGAACATCTTTTGCATTACAGTTAGATAATTCAACCCCTTGTCAACCAATCCTGCATGGCTACATGCACACAAGACACTAACAAATGCCGTCCTGTCAGGCATGACACCAGCATTAATCATTTCATCAAAGAGCTGCACTGAGACTTCTCCCTCCCCATGCATCCCATATCCATTTATAATTGCTGTCCAAGAAACTACAGTTTTCACAGGCATACCTTCAAAAACCTCCTGAGCCTTAAGTAAATTACCACATCTAGCATACATATTAACCAGAGCATTATTCAAAAACAGATTTGAAACATATCCACTGGATTTTATTTCACGTTCAACCTTTTTACCAAGGCTTTGAGCACCAAGATTTGCACAAGAAGACAAAACCGCAACAAATGTCATAGGGTCAGGACAAACCCCATTATCGTTCATCTTTTGATAAAGATCCAGTGACTCAGCAGCAAACCCATTCTGTGCATACCCAGTAATCATCGCATTCCAAGTGATCAAATCCTTTTCAGGCATTTCATCGAATAAGATTCTCCCGTGTTCAACTGACCCACACTTGACATACATGGTAACCAAACAGTTCGCCACTGACGTATCGACATCCAACCCAACCTTCACACAACAACCATGAAAACACATTCCAACGGGCAAATATCCCGGAACTGCAACTGCTGGGAGCAAACCCAGCATGGTAACGCCATTAACAGACACACCCATTTCCCTCATTCTACCAAACAGCATCACCGCATCGAGAACCCGAGAATTGGCTGCGTACCCAGACACCAAGGCATTGTAACAAACGGCCAACTGGCTCCAGGTGGGATTTTCATCGAACACCTTGCGAGCATCATCAACCAAGTAGCATCTGCAGTACATAGAAATGAGAGAAGTGAGGACGAAGGGTTCTGGGTCGCAGCCGGTTCTGACGACGTGGGCGTGCAGCTGTTTTCCGGCGAAGGAGAGCGAAAGGTGGGCACAGGACTTAAGAGCGAAGGGGAAAGAGAAGGCCTCTGGGGAGGAACCAGAACGGAGCATAGAACGATAAAGAATGAGAGCCTGAGCGAACTGCCCTTGCTTCGCCAGCTCTCTTAAGCGAGTGCTCCATGGAGGACCAGTTGCCGCCGTCAGCTTTCTCGTCTCTCTTACTAATTTCAAGGGGATGACCATAGAATGGCAGAAAGCTTCCTAGTAGAAAAGAGAGCCGAAAAATCGTATATGCCAAAAGTAGTTAATGTGAATGAGTTGTTGCTCAACGGTCACCAGCCATGGCTTCTGCATAACTGTAATGAGCTAACACGAGACAATGATGAGGAAAGAATATCAAGTGGAAAAATCTCACTGTGGCCAAAACAATGGGTCAATCATGGCTTTGGCCCCTGATCATTTATTAATTGTTTTTGGATTAAATATTTTAATACAGTATCAAAGTAAGTATTGTAGTTACCCAGTAATTACAAAAAATAACCCACTTAACAAAATCTAACCGTCTTACATGTTAGGGGCGTATTATGTGAAAAAATCCCACATGATCAAAAAATAAGTAAATCAATTATTTTATACAATGATGAAATCTCTCTATTCATTTGTCAGTTTGGTTTTGGGTTGAATACTTTGACTCAGAATAAAAGGGTGGCGAGTTCACTATTTTCAAATTTTGCCTATTTAGTTTCATGTTTGGTTAATCCCTTTTTCATTCAGTAGAGAATTCTAATAACTGGTGTGCCTAGTGGTGAATTTAAAATATTTTTAAAGTGGAGTCCATATATAAGCCTAAGTTACAATCAGTTTAAAGTTTGAATTAAACAAAAGCTAAATTTTAAACTATAATACAACTATCTAACAATAATATATCTCCTATAAATTATAGTCATGCTCTTGCAAATTTTTGAGTATTACAAAGAATACAACCATCTAAACAAAAAAAATTTGAGTTAATTCCTAATAATATACGTAGAAATAAATATTATTTTGAGTAAAACTAAAGTTATTAAATTTTATTTATTTATTTTAAAAAAAGGTACTTCTATAGTCACTAACTATACATGCTTTACATTTAAATTTAAATTGAATAAGTCTTTAAAATTATAGAAACTTTAAAAATGAATTTCAAAGAGAAATAGTATTGTTACTTTTATGGGTAAAACATTAAATATTTACTTAATTTTTTAAACAAATTAAAGGATGGTCTCCCACTTTTTAAGGTGGATGCCTATAATTCTATTTATTTGATGACATTGAAACTTCTATTAAGGACTAACAAGATTTATTTGAAACTTTGAGCTTATTTTTATTTATAAAATTTAATAACTATAGGTTGACTCATAATTTGTGGGATAAATAAACTAATTAAGTAGAGTTAAAAGAGCTGATGTTACATTTAAGTCATGATTTTAAAATAAGAAAAAAATGACAAAAAAAGTTTGTGATTGGTGACCTAAATTTTTGTTTTAACAATTTCTTGTGAATATATTAATGTGTTTGTTTTTTCTTAGATTTTTATTTGAAATAATGAGTTCCAATAGAAAATTAAAATGAGACCCATATTTAATCGTATGCACTTTTTACTCACATTTTTAAAGTAAAAGTACGGGTCCATAGATACCACTTTGGTCAACATAAGTCTACGCTTGGGTGTGAAGATTATTATTAATGGTGGTCTAGATTTGCATATAAAGAGCATTTCTTCTAAAGCATAAGATTTCAAAGATCGAATTGGTCATTTGGAGGATGAATTTGAATTTTGAAACCTAGTGTTCAAGGTTGAATGAGATTTGGGAGAATTGATGGAAATGCTAGCAAGGTGAGTCCTCACTCTTCACACTTGCAAATTGCAATGGCCAAACCCCTCCTTGTGCTACAATTGAAAGTGTTGATAGAAGGCAAATTGCAAGTTTGCAACCAGATACACATTAAGCCTAATTCCAAATGCTTTATAAGGTCATGGGCCGGCAATCATTAACATCCCTAGTATTTGCGCTCCAAAATCTCTTTGATTAAGATAATATATTGTCCACCTAAGAGGACACACACAAGATAATTAATCAAGACAATAGTAACTCAAAATTATACAATATAATTCTAGGATTGGACAATCATAATTATGATGCAAAGTCAAGGTTATGATTCTTTGATACTCAAATTCTACTATCTAATCATAATTTACTATTGTGAATTTGTTAATTTTGGTGTTTGTACACCTGGGTGGCCCTAAGAGATTTAAGAAGACTTCCAATTCTATTATTTTTAAGCAAATCTAGAGTTAAGTCTATGGCCTAATTACCTATTTGACCCCTGTACCATGGTGACTCGTCCATTTGCTTCCCTAGACTTTTGGAAGGTTATAATCGAGCCCTGAAGTGTAATGACCAGGACACTTTGCTCCATTTATTTAACTTCTGTTTATTTAAAAAGGAAAAAAATCACATAATTACCACTTAAGTTTCCAAGTTTTTATCTTTTGGGCCTAAATGTTTTGACTCCTCCATTTTTAGTACTCCCTCAATCTCATTTTCCAATTTTACCCATCTCAATCGTCTCACCTTGCTGGCCTCGTCCATCGGTTGTCACCTGTCCATTTGTCGCTCCTTACCTCTATCTATTCCTCATTTTTTCTTGTCCTCGTCTCGTCCATCGCTCCTTAATATTGTCCGTTCCTCGATTAGCCGACCTTACTCTCCTCAATTATCCGACCTCAATTTGTTGGCTGGCTTCATCCTCAATCACGTCGAAATCAGGACCATCAACAGTGCCAAAATCGTACCAGAATCGAGACCACTACAATTGCATGAAATCTAACTAGAACCAAGACTGTTGGAATCGCACCAGATCGCGTCGAAATCATGTGGAATCGCATCGGAATTGAGACTAGAACCGGAACCACTAGAATTGTGTTGAAATCTCGTTGGTTTTTGGTTTCTACGAATTTAATTATAGTTTAAGTCCCAAAGTTATTAGTTTGTACAATTAGAGGCCTGAAATTTTAAATTGTGCAATTAGATGCACTTCTGTTACATAACTGATGAAAAATATCCGATTTACTGAGTTAATGGAGCAAAGTGTCCTGATCATTAAAGTTTAGGGCTCAATTATGACCCCCCAAAAGTCCAAATAAGCAAATGGCTGAGTCACCATAGTACAAGTGAGTGAATGGCCGAGTCACCATAGTCCCTTTTCTCTTTCATGAATAAGACAAAAGTCTTTGACAAATCCATTTCCGTGTTAATATCATGGTTTGGTGAACCAATCACCAAGCCATACCCAACTTTACCTCTTTTTGTTTACTAGCGGCCAAATACACCACCGCCTTCCTTTAATAGAGATGTGAACCATTTTCTTTGAGGTCGTCCGCAGGTGAAGAGTGAGCTCTAGCTGAAAAAAATGGGGTTGATTAGGAGATCAACAATACAGGACTCAGGACAGACAAACATTGGAACAAACGACTTAGCCCCAGCTTAAAATGCGAACATTTTGGGATGACAATGGGGTGGGACAAAAAGGTTAAGCTTCAATTGGACGAAAATGTGTAGGCATGACTATGGAAGCATGTCGAGCAGAAGGTGCACGAGTAACAGTTGTGAAAAGAAATGAAATAAGAGTAAATTGAGAAGAAAGCTGTCGAATTCTGAAAAAGTGGCATGATTGTGAATTAAAGTCAAACTTTATGGAAAAAAAATAAACCAAAACCAAATCCATCAGTTAAAATAAGGGAAAGTTATAATTACTCCCCTAAGGTTTACCTTAACATACAGTTTACTCCTTTTATTTTTAAAAATCTACATTTTACCTTTAGTTTTTTTATACTATCCGATAATAATTCTAAAACTGTAATTTAAACTATATAATAGTCATCTTCCAGTAATGTTAGTCTTTCCAATATTTTTTTATATTTAATGGATATTTTAAATTATCAAGTTTTCCTTTATATAAATGTATTTTTCTTCCTATAAATGCATATTAATATTTTTTAAAGATCAGTTAGTTATGAAAAAAAATATTAAAAATCTTGAAATTACTTAAACATAGTTATCATACAATTTAATTTAGGGTTTCAAAAGTTGTTGTTAAATACTATAAAGAAAGTAAGGGGTAAAGTGTAAACTTTTACAAATAGAGGAGATAAAGTGTATGTTAGATCAAACCACAGCAGGCTTTTGTAATTTTCCCTTAAAAATTAAAATAAAACAAAATGGGCCTGAGAGTTCAGTAACCATTATTATGGATGTATTTTATGCCTTATTATAAAAGTTAATTTCTTCAAAAATTTTTTTTTGCAGTAATAGGGTATATAACAAGCTACGCAGAAATTTGGAGCACAAATTTCGGCCCTGCCGCACGCCTTTGAGTTTCATAATCTCGAAGTCCAACATAAGAAAATTTTACTACAACCCGATCAATCGGATCGGATCTATCCCCAAACCATGTGATGTGTTCCCAAATACTCACATCACATGCCCATCTTAATTAATCTTGTGATTATTTAGTGTAATTAGTGTTTTTTATACAATATGACGTGGGATTTGGCATGTAACTTGGGAACAGCATTCCAAAAACTCTTCCTCACATTAATTAGCATTTGCCATGGCATCCACATTTATTCGATCTATGGATCTATTTAGGTCACATAACATGAAATAATTTTATATTTTTGAGTCGGCTAAAGGGGCAAATTTATTACTAAACTATAGTAGGTATAGTAATTTTGCTGTTAAATTTTTTTTTGTAGGTAAATTTGTCATTAATGTTTTTGCTATGGACAATATTGTCTCTGGTAGTTAAATAATAAAAATATTTCATTTGTTCAAATAATATTCCATGATATAAATCTTAAAGTCTCTGAAAGTTTTCTCTTTAACCTCCAACTAATCAAATATTTCATAACACCTAAATGAGTTAAAATTTTGTGTTTGACCACACACCCTCATTGCTGAGCTTTCTTATTCTCACCTTTCTTATTGTCGCCGAGCAATTCTCTACTGCCATTATCATCAATCATTTATTCTAGGATTGCAGCACATTTGGATTTAATTCGACCTATATCAATCAAATCGTATTTGATCAAGATTTGTTTTAAGCGGTGTTTGCAAGAGTGTTGCTGATATATAAGGAAGAGTGAAGGTAATGCCAATAGCAGAAAGTGTGGAGGGTGGTAAAGGGTATAAGGGTTTACTGAAGCAAAAATGATAGATTCAAAAATTTAGGATCAGAGTGTTAGGTGAAAGAAAATTGGAATTGAAATTTACATTTTTTTATCCATTTTTTCATGTTTGTTACGTTAAGTAATTTTAGTAGCCGGTGTCAAATTTGCTCCAAACCCAAAACATTCATGGCAAATTTACACTTTTTAAAAAAATTAATAGTAAATTTGCCCGAAAAAAAAATGTTTAATGGTAAAATTACTCTATCTGCTTTAGTTGAGTAGCAAATTTACTTCTTTCGCCTTTTTGAATCATTGATGCAGTCGTGCTTCAAATAATTCAATTACAAACTTTAGTTTTGAAACGAAATCTTTTTACATGGTATAAACCTCTTTTGATTTTTATGCTTTCCTCAATTTCCTCCTACGAGTTTGCATCCTGTTTTCAACAACCAGTACTTTATATATTTCCTTTTCAAAAGTCATCATAATTGGATTCATCAGTGACTTGCGTGTGAAGCTACCTTTGAGCAAACCAAGAGGCAAGAGCCATTATTCTATTGTTTCTATTAGAGCTTACACAATTCTATACTTGTGCTATATATTTATTTATTTATTTATTTTGTTATGTCGCACACCACGAGCAGGGATTAGTTTGACCCATTGGGTTTAGACACTTGTAGTAAAAAAATTATTTTTAAAAATTTATTTTGTAAACATCATCCACATTGAACTTACTTCAATAAAAAAAGACATGCAGCTTAACTTCACAAGTGTATCTTTAGATTTGTTAAGGAAATGAAGGAGTAGCAAAATCTAAGAAGGTATATGTCTAAACTAATGGAAGAACTTACTTAAAAGCGGCTACAATCTATAGAGAATACTCTGATTCCTGTAACTATGTGCTTAATTATAAGTAGGTGTAAATTTCAAGGTACCTGGTCTTCTATAGCTTCTTTTTCACCGTAGTAAAACAACATAGACAGATTTCAACTCTTATATTCTATAAAAATTCAATCACAAACCGTTTATGAGACTAATTTTTGTGGGAAAGTTTTAGGAAATTACAAAATTCTTTTGATCATAGTACACTATTCCATGGGGCTTTGCTGCTGGAATAGTATGAAGTGCAATTAATGCTATTCTGCGTCTCCCATGAGAGTAACATGCCTGGATTTTATAAATAAGATCATGTGTTTAAGTATAACTATTATACTATGATCTCAAATTCTGTGCAGTTACTAATATCTCTCTCAACACTTCAGCTAACTACTGTGGGAATGGCCAACCTTACACTGGCTCGTACTGGAGTTGCTCTTGTTCTCCTGTTTTTGTTTGCCGCAGTAGCCTCAGATGCCACCTTATCCTACAATGTCCTCAGTTATGGTGCGAGAGCTGACGGGGGAGGCGACTCAACGCAGGCATTTTCCGGTGCATGGTTGGCTGCTTGCGGCTCAATGCAGCCGTCCACGGTCTATATTCCTCCAGGAACTTATCAGATTGGACCTATACAGTTCACAGGACCATGCAAGAACAGGATAGTCTTCCAGGTTGACGGAACCATTGTGGCGCCCGAGGACTGGAGCCTGGCTGCCAACTCGGGGTTTTGGATACTCTTCTACCATGTCACTGGCATCACTGTCTCCGGTGGAACTCTCGATGCACGAGCTTCTGCTTTCTGGGCTTGCCGCAGGGCTGGAAGCAACTGTCCCCTTGGAGCAAGGGTATGGCCTGTATACACTGTCGCATTCATGAATCAATTCCTTCAACCATACTCATGTATGTAATGCTAATCATATTTATGCCTGCTTATTATATTGCAGTCCATATCATTTCTATGGTCGAATGATGTGGTGGTAAGTGGACTGAGATCGATGAACAGCCAGCTGATACATGTGGCTATAGATGAATGCAGCAATGTTAGGATCCAAAACGTGAGGCTAAGTGCACCGAGCACGAGCCCCAACACTGATGGCATCCATGTACAATCCTCCTCTGCTGTTACCATTTCCAACAGCTCCATCATGACTGGGGACGACTGCATCTCCATTGGCCAAGGCTCCAGGAACATCTGGATCCAACGCATTGCCTGCGGGCCTGGACATGGAATCAGGTAACCATGAAATCAAAAGGCACATATGTTTCCCACTTAACAGTTAATAATGGTAAAACCAATATAGCATTGAGGTTTTGGGGTCGTGATCAGTATAGGGAGTCTTGGGGACTTCACGAATGAGGATGGTGTTCAAAATGTAACAGTCTCGGGGGCTGTTTTCACTGGAACCCAGAATGGCGTGAGGATAAAAACATGGGCAAGGCCAAGCAACGGTTTTGTTAGGGACGTTGTCTTCAGGAATATTGTCATGAGAAATGTATATAACCCTATCATCATCGATCAAAACTACTGTCCTGGCAAACAATGTCCTCACGAGGTAAATTATGGTTCCTGTTGAGTATATCTGGCAAAATCTTATCCTAGATTACAGAGTAAATTAGTAGGTAGTTTTGTTTGTTGACGGTTCTGGAATGTGGGTGAATTTCATCTGCAGGGATCAGGGGTAAAGATCAGTGGGGTTAAATACATGCATATAAGGGGAACAGCAGCGGCACCAGTTGCAATGAGTTTCAGTTGCAGTTGGAGCAATCCATGTGAAGGGATTCAGCTAAAAAATATACAGCTAACCTATGCTAAGGGATCTGCAAGATCATATTGTCAAAATGTTGTTGGGAGAACCACCGGTCTGGTGCTTCCTACAAGCTGCCTATGGCATCATCAATCTACATGATATTCTCATACATAATTGGAGTTGGAGAGATCCAACAATGTATTTATCACAACTGATCCACTCCAGTTTCCTACTTATGTTCCATCTGTTTAAGAACTTCTGTTAAACCTGAATTAAAAAGCTACTTTATAGACATCTCCTTTCAGTTTTATCGTCAGTAGAGCTAACAAGGATACACAAAAAATGGTGAAGAAATATATTAGGATAAAACACTCAACATGATGATTAGATAACTTAGAAAGAGTACCTGGAAGCTTTAGCTAACAATCCAGGCCGTAGCCTCATCTGTTCATCCAAGACATTTCTCTGACCACTGAATCACATTTCGAACCACAAACCAATAAAGTGGCAAAGCACCCATCAGCCTTCAGAATCAAAACAACAAAGTTGACTTTCAGGAAAATCATTGAGACAGAAACTACAAAATTCATGAAACAAAATCACGAAATGGTGGATGCAGGAAGTTCTTGATTTAGACTCCAAGATAAAAAGTCATTAAGAGAAGGGCAAAAAAGAGTCAAGGAAGGAAGAAAGGAAAAGGAAATATGTGTTTGCTTCTTCACATTGCTAGCCGCTGCTAGCTACCCAACTTTCGCTAACAACTCTCATGCCGAGACATGCAGGTTAATCCTTCAATACAGAACCATGTGTGCTTACAACAACTGTATCTGAACTTGCATTTCAGATTTCTAAGCTTTGAATGGGATCAATTTTTTCTAACCAGTATCAATGGTTATGTTATTAAGCCCCGAAACAACTGAGGCTTACATTTCTAAGGTTGTGTGATTTTTAGAGCACCTGCAATACCCCTCCGTTTCTTGGAAGTAACCAGATTTTGCAATGGAACCAGGAAATTGTTACTACCGATAACCTTTGTAAGGATAGAGTCCAACCCTGAAATAATGGAAACAGGCTGCATCTCTACTGACACATCCATGATTTACAATTTGCTGCCGACCTAAACAACAAAAATGGCAATATTTGTATTCTCTTTGGTTTTTCATCACTGCTATAATTTCTGTCCCATGCCTTGTATACGCAACAGCCAACCTCTCGTTACAGATGCCCATTCGAGCTAGTATTTATGCATCAGCCATGTCCCCAATACTTTGACAGCAACAAAGTTCCTAAAGCAGCAATACTTCCAACTCATCCAGCATTCTATCTGTTCCCTATGTTTAAGAATGACTTGTGTCCCCTAGCTAACAAAAAGACATGCTTTTCCTTTATACTCAACACAACTATATCCCTCTTTCCACTTTAGGTTTCCGCTGTTTCAACATTTTTCTAATCTTCAGAATCCCCTCCACATTTTTTTTGGATCAGAATCCATATTTCATAACAGTACGTGATATCCACATTTGATAACCCAGCATATTAACTAACGCCATTAGCAGACACAATCACTTCCCTCATCCAAGTCCAACTAAACAGCACTATTTGCATCAAGAGCCCAAAAGCTTGCCACATACCCAGATATTAATGCGTTGCTAGAAAAGGGTAACCTCGCTCCATATGGGATTTTTTTCGAACACCTCGGCGGCATCATCAATCGACCAGCATTGGCCCTCCTGTAAATGAAACGTGATCGACTCATGGAGTAGCACGTGCTAGCAGAGAAGTGAGCATGGGATCTTCTGCGCTTCAACAGGGTTTTAGCACGCGGGAGCAGTGGCGGACCATAATAGCGTCAGGGGTGCTCCTGCCTCAGAAAATTTTGAAAAGTTTTAGATATGGGTACTTAATTGGTTAATTTGAGAGAAACTAAGGGCTGAATATGCATTTTTACCCCTGAAAATAATGGAAGAATATAAAGATGGGCGACAATGAGGTTAGAGATGGTAAAATTTAATCCGACCTGAATCCAAGGCGACCTGACCCGTTTTGATCAGAAAAGGCAACAACCCGAACCTGACATGAACCCGAAACCCGACTAAAGTGAAACCGGATAAAACCCAAACCTGAACCCGACCTAACCCTAACCTGAAATGATCCGATGATTAAACTCGATAAGATCCGATTTTAACTTAAATCAATATAAAATATATGGTCGGCAAAGATTTTAGAAAATTATGATTTAATATATGTGAATAAGTTTTTTCTATTCTGCTGATCTATTTTGTGTTGTAGAGCGAGCAAGTGAGAATTATAATAAACGATTAGTGAAACGGTGATAGAAAGATAAAAATAATTAGGTTTTAGAAATTACAGTACTCCTTCTGTCTCATATTTTTTGAAATATTTGAATTTTTCAAATAATTTGAATTGAATTTATTCATATTACTCATTATATCTCAAATTATTTGCACCATTCATATTTTAACAATTAATAAATAATTTTTTGTTTTCAACATTTTAATATATAAATAAACAATTTTATACATGAATAATAAATCAAGACCTACAATTTTTAAATATATTTTTTTAAATTTTTTAACAAATAATAATATAAATAAATTCATGTCAAACTAGTCAGAAAAGTTAAATGGAGCAAAAAAAAATGGGACGGAAGGAGATTATTTGTTAGAAAAAAATTTAAAAAGTATATATTTAGAAACTATAGGTCTTTATTTATTATTTAATATAATCATTTTTCATTTATATACTAAAATGTTGAAAATAAAAAATTATAGATTAATTGTTGAATAGTGAATATTACAAAGAACTTGACATAGGGGGAGTATTTTATTAAATAAATCATATATTAATATATCTTCATAAATTTTATATTTTTTTATGTCTAGTTAAATTAAATTTTAATCAAAATTAAACAAAACAATAGAAACAATTTAGCGATTTCAGCTTATGCATCAATGAACCAAGTAAACTCGACAATCAAGCTGAATCTGGTCTAAGACCTAATAACCTGACCTGATTGGATTTGAACCCAAATAAACCCTGCCTGACCCAACCCAAACCCTAAATCTATTCAACGCGAAATCAACCCAAACCCAAATAACCCGACCTAAATCTGATATGGACCCGAATACATGCTAACCCGATTAAACCTAAACCTGAATAACCTGACTCAAATCTGACCCGACCTACCTAATTGTCAACCCTAAGTGAGGTAGGCACTGAAGTTAGCACGCCGGAGCAGTGGTGGACCATAATAAGGTCGAGGGGTGCTACTGCCCTTAAAAACTTCAAAAAGCTTTAGGTATAAGTACTTAATTGGTTAATTTGAGAGAAATTAAAGGCTAAATATGCATTCCTATCCCCAAAAATAATGAAAGAATATAAAGATGGGGGGTAGTAAGGTAGGCACAGAAGAAAATAGGTGTCAAATTAGCAATTATTTCCTCTAGCCTTAAGCAGATATTCAAACATGTCTTAAAAGCACAATTAGTCTTCTAGCTTTTCCAATTCTCATGATTTGGTCTCTTAGCTGTGAATTGGTGCAACTTAGTCCCAATCTCAACCTTTGCTTCGTTGCAACACCATTCCTCTCCTTTGAGCTCATCCCCCTGAACAAAAAATCCTAATTCTGCCATTAGGCGGGAGTGTTGTTGGCATTTGTTGCATATGCCAAGAGAGAGAGAATGGAGCTGAGCCCTCTGCAAATTGGGCAAAATAGAATTGAAAAAAAAAAGGACACTTAAAAGAAGTGATTGATTAAGTGCCTGAAAACTACACTCACAGTCAAAGCACCTCTATTTTTCTTTCTTTTTCTCTTTCTATGATTATAGAGTTTAGATAGAGTTGCCCAGGATTCTCTGATGCAATATAATAATGTCCGTCAATGTCTGATACTAGATTAAGTGTATCTGTCTCAGAGTCTTTAACACTGGATTAAATGTATATTTTTGGTATTTAAATGTCTGCAAGTCATTTTCAAATGTGTTAATTGAGGTAATTTTCTTAGTTCAATTTTTACATTTTATTGAAAGATAATTATACTATTTTGAAAAATAGTCATGCAGAAAAAAAAGTAATATTTCTATATTTTTCCTATTTTATTTTGAATCCAAATTAATCACCATTTCTCCGATCATGTTTAAGGTGAAATAACTCACATTTTGTTATGGTTGAATGCCTCATATTATAGTTTGATTATTTACATCCAGCAAGGAAATGTCTTGTCTAAATATTTTTTGTGTCAAATGTCCGATTGTAATAATATAATGTCTAGTATAATAGATTAAGTGCCTAAATTTGATAATATAGTGTTTCTTTTCTATGTGATTATGGTGACTAAGTGCTCAATTTGTTGTATGTGAATGTCTAGTATAATAGGTTGAGTGTTAAATCTGGTAAAGAATTGTCTTGACTATATGTTAAATATATGTTTCATGTTCGTGTGGTATCCAAGTATCCAATTATGGTAGTTAAATATCTAGTACGATATATTCAATGTCTAAATCTAGTAGGAGAGTGCTGTGTCTAATGTTTAAATATATGTTTTAGTTACGTTTAAATGGTATATATCCAATTATCTGACCATAATATCCAAGTGTTCGATTGTGGTGACTGAATGTTTAGCATAATAAGTTAAATGTCTAAATTTAGTAAATGAGTGTCTAATCTACATGTTTACGGTGTTCAGGTGTTTGGTTTGTAGTTGTTGAATGTCTAATTTGATAAGTTGAATGCTTAAATCTAGTAAATGAATACCTAAAACTGAATTGTAGTTATCCTCAAATGAACATATGCTAATATGAGTAGACAACATTGAGATCATAAATGGACACTAGAATTACAGAACTAGACACCATATTTTACATTTTTTTGTCTATGCTTCATCATCATTAATTAAATTAGAAATTGTTTGATATTAATTTTTTCTTTTTCAATCATCATTTAAATTCTTATGGTACAAAATCCAAAAATAATTTTTTTAAAACTTTAGTTTCAAGGAAAAAAATGAAAAGAACATACATTATAAAGATTTTAATCTCCGTACTTGTAGAAATAATAGATCTTTTATAGAATGGAGGTTTATCATTAGGTCTAATCTCCGTACTCATAGAAATAGTTTATCATTTACAGAATGGAGGTTTATCACTAGGTCTGGGTGTAATTGGATGTTTGTTCTCTCCTCTCGCCTGATTGACAAGCCAAGAAAAATTTAGAACCATTTAGGGCCCAAAACTAGTTGTGATCAGATGGTGTGTTGATGAGTTTGATGCTCAACAGATTTCTGGATATGCTTTTCTCAAAAATGGTAAAAAATACTCTCTTTATCCCAAATTTTTTGCGTTATTTACTTTTACACAATTAATCTATAATTTTTTATTTTCAACAGTTTAATATATAAATAAAAAACTTTTATATATAAATGGTAAATAAAGACCTATAGTTTTTAAATATATTTTTTTCTAACAAATAATAACATAAACAAATTTAAGTCAAAGTAGTCAAAAACTTTAAGTGGTGCAAAGATAATGAAACAGAGGAAGTACTAAATTGTCGCATCTAGTGAAAAGCTTTCATTTAAGTATAGTTGGTAGAGGACTTCATGATGGTGAAATGTCACTATACCTGAAAGAGGCCCAGCCCAATAAATCTTCCCTTAGGCATAAACCCTCACTTTTCAACCTAATTCCCTATTTCTTGGCTGTCGCAATATTTGGATTTGGCTGCTTGTTACTTCCATTTCCTATAATAGTATTAAATACCACAATATATCGTTTACCACGAGTACATGGTATAAATATTTTCATATTTTGTTATTTTACTACACGATAAACTGCAGTATTTTGCAGTATATCACATACCACTCACTTTTTATATGCATTTTGTTAAAAAACTGAGGTATACTCCAAATACCGCATGGTATGTATTGCAGTATTTTATTTTTCACAACTATTTTTTTCATTTTACATAAAAATTATCATAAATATATAAAACATTAAAATATAATTAATACACATATCATAAAATAAACATTTACTTTTATTTTTTTTAATTACTTTTCTAAATTAATATAAAAATTTAATAGATGGTAGTAGCTTAAAGATCCCTGTAGTGTTAAATAATATCCTCTAATTAGATTTCTAGTGCATTCTACCCAACTGAATATCTTCTATCATATATATTTTATTTATATTTGACAAATTATGATGAAAAAAATTAAAATACATATAAAATGTGTAAAAATAAATTATTAAAAAATTACGTCATCTTAAAATACTATTCTAATATTTATTTTTTTCAAAAACAGTTATAATATGCGACGCAGTATACTATACGATATATCTTAAAACTTCATGATACAATATACATAGCGATAACGGTATTTAATCTTGTTCCCTGCAACAGAAGGCCTTCACATAGCAGTCACCATCTGAACTAATGAGCGCCAAAGGAAGAGGGAAAGTCACCATCATAGGAGCGTTGACCCCAAGGAACAGCGGTGCGGGCTGGCGGAGGCTATTTATTTGGTCCAGTTAAATATATAAAATGTTTGTCCAAAAACAAGTTCCATATTTTAACATTTGGTTACAAGGATAAATGGGATCTAGTGACACCTGAAAGCAGTCCTAGAAACCAAAGAGACGGCAACTAGAAGAAATATGGAATCCGCCACTAGATCATTTCAACACAATGTCTACGGCAGTACAGAAGTTCTCCATCACAAAATAGTACACTACATTTAAACGAGAAGTCTAGGCCTTTGGTTGGCAAGCTGCTTCAATTTTTCGATGATATCCCACTCCATGAAAAATAATCCACTACATTCTAAGGAGAAGACAGAAGTGGTCTTCACTGAAGTCCTCCCCTAGGCCGCAGGGGAAGCTAAGTAAAAACACAGGCAGTACAGATTGCATCAGATAATCAATCCTAGTCATAACTTATAAGCAAGCACAAAAAGAAAGCCCCAACCAACCTGAATTCATCAGGTTTGCTGGAGGCTACAAGTGCCCTCAGTAAGTAGTTGCTGCATGCCCAGCCACAGACCAGCACACTTGATCCCAGCATCTACGTACACCTTCTCTGCAGTTCTTGCCAATCAAACACTTCTCTACAAAGGAAAAATCTATGACCCGTCATTGTCCAAGTTGTAACAAGAAGCTGCACGGGCAGGTCCAGGTTTTTTTATTGGTTGAATTTGCATTGAATCATAATTCTTTGTACTACGTTTTTCCTTAAACAAGCCACAATGAATTATGATTTCATATCAACTCAAACAAGACGTGTGCCTTCCTTAACTCAGAAAAACAGCAAAGACAAACACGTGAGAGCAGAACAATAATCTTCTCATGGAGCATTTGTAACAATGAGAAAAAGAATAACTTTGAATCATTAAAGGGACTTGATCTAGAAAGTACCGAACAAATAAACAGACCAGACTTTTCATATATAACATACTGCTAGACACAGTACAACATGCGATCCAAGTTGACTGATTAGATTCAGCAAGCGATGGATACTAAATACACATACCATGATAGTTCTTCACAGCACAACAAGTGGAGAAGCCACCAATTAACCAAGATTGTACTAATGTCTGTTATTTTCAGCAGCATTCTCTTCCTTCCCCAGTTCAACCACAACTTTCTTTAAGATGGATTCAGTTGGCTGGTGAGAATTCTCCACTGCCTTTGATATAGCTTGCCACCTCTCCCCATGCTTTGGTTCTGCAGCAACACATCTTTTTAATACATCTTTCTGAGTATCCTCATTCCCATGCTGAAGCTCAAATTTATAGTATAATGCCCAGAAGTCTCCAATATCTGGTGCAAGTGTCACTGCCCGATTAAGCCAATTTCTAGCTTTATCTACCTTCCTGTCATGCCAAAACAGCTTGGCAACTGCAGCAATGACATGAGGATCATGATCACATTTTTTAAGTGCATCATGACTCTTTGTTTTACGCTGCGGCCGTGGAACCATCTCAATTGATGCCGCCCATAATATACCACTCGTAGGGCATTCCTGCAATGCCTTGGCCATCAAAATATCAGCTTCCTTCTTGTAGCCATGCCTTATTTCGGCACGGATGGCAGCAAGCCAGAGATCAGGCTGTTGTTGATTTTTCTTCCTTGCCAGTGTGAGCACAGCACGAGCTTTAGATATTCCATTCATTCTCTCTTCAAGATTGGCAAGCGAGAGCCACAGAGGAATACTGCTGGGACAATGTTTCAAGCCCGACTCGTAAGCTTCTTTTGCTTGATCCAAGTTATTGAGTCGTTCCTCCAGCTGCCCAAGCATCAACCACAATTTGAAAAATGAAGGGAATTGCTTTATAGCTTCATCAAGTAACCTCCTCTCTTCCTCTGTGTTCCCTAGTTCCCTCTCCACGATGGCTGATTTCATCCACACTCTTTCCGTGCCTCCTCTTTCCCGAGCCTTGGAAAGAAGCATTCTTGCTCTCTCAGGTTCATGATTCTCAAATTCGAGCTTAAATGCTGCAAGCCATATCTCCTCAGAGTTGGGAATCGCAGCATAAGCTTCTTGAAGAATAGCTCTAGCTGCAGGAACATCTCCAGCCAGCCACTTCTCTTTGGCACCCATCAGCCACAAAACTTCAGCCTGTGGCCTATAAGTAACTGCTTTCCGTAGCAGTGCGTCAAGTGACTCCCTAGTTCCGTGGCTCTTCTCAAGCTGAGCTGCCTTTACCCATATGCTTTTCTTTGTCAAGAACACAGTAAGAGCATGAGCATAGATAGCCCTAGCTGTCTCAATAGAACCCCTCTTCTTGCACTCCTCAGCATCAGCCACCCAAGTCCTCTTCCTATCTTCTTCCTCCACTCCAATCCCAATTGTATTTTTAATTATAGCCTGGCATGTTGCAACAGATCCTGCCCTCTCAGCTGCTTCAGCCTCCTTCATCCAGGCTTCCCTGTCAATTACCAATCCTTCCCTCTGCAAGGCCCTAATACCCCTCTCAATAATCTTCCCTACCATAGAAGTATTCCCATTTGCCTCCTCCAACTTCGCAGCAGTAATCCAAATGGCAGGCTCCTTAGGCAACTTCTCCCTAGCTTTGTTAAGAACCTTCTTCGCATTGTCGTATGTCTCAAGCCTTGCAAGTGCCAACCACAACTCTACGTGCAAGGGGCAACACTCAACAGCTCTGTGGAGCAACAACCTTGCATCCTCCTCATTTGCAAGTTCCACAACTGCCTTCCAGAGCCTCACTGAATCCGGGATATTCTCCAAACCCTTCCTTAAAACCCTACTCTTTTGCGCATCATCATGCTCCAACTTTGCCGCTTGTAACCATAGCTTCACAGAATTTGGTATAGACTTCACTCCCCTCGCAATCACTGCCTTGGCCTCATCAGGGCTTGCCAACCGACAAGCCTCCAACCACACATCCTCGTTCTTAGGGCATTCCTCACACCCTCTCTGTATTAACTGCCTTGCAGCTTGAATTTTCCCAGCCACTTCCTCCAACCTCGCAGCCGCTATCCACCCAGGTGGGTGCTTCGGATTTGTCTGAGTCACACTCTTCAACAACAACCTAGCCTTCTTAATATCCGAAATCTCAGCATCGCTTGTGATTTTCATGCTCTTCAAATCAGTCAAGTAGCCTTTAGGATCCACAACAGTTAAACCCGAAACAGAATCCGATAGCCTGTCCAACTTTAAAGACAAGACCGTACCTCTACCTTCACCCACTGCCGTCAAGTCCGTAACTGGGGTTTGCCCCCACGGTGTCTCTGTTCCACCGGCGACCCGGCTCTTCGGGTCCAACGCCGTGACATGCTCCTGCTCCTGCCGAGCCTTCTCCAGAAGAGTGTCCGGTACCGGCACGAAACTCTCGAACCGCTTCTTCTTGTTCCTTAACGAGTAATCCCCAATGTCAGGGATATTGTCCCATTCCTGGGCAGACAAGGTATACAACTTCCTCTTCAAATCTGCGAACTGCTCTGTGATTTTGGGGTTTGAAGCTCGATACTTCTCAATTTCTTCCTTCAACCTTGCTTCCCTCCGATCTTTTCTCCTCGAATCCATCCTCTTGTCAATCATCTCCCAAACCGCATCCGCTTCCTTGTCGTCCTCATCGTACTCAGAATTCGCGAAAAGACCCACATCGTTCCCCTCAAATTCATCAAACTTCTGGTTCTCATCGTAACCCTTATCGTCCCCCTCATCCTCGTCCTCATCTTCACCAGGCTTCCCACGGCCACGACCTAGAGAGGTTGAAGCAGCGGCGCCACCAATAGTAGTGGCAGAGCGGTCAGGGAGATCAGGGGCCGCGCGAGCGGGACCGATATCAGAACGAGTGGTGAACCCTGTCGCACCACGTCCAAGACCGGCGACATAGTTGGGAGGAGGTTTCGAATTGAGGAAATCAAGACGGGGCTTTGGAGGGGGAGCGCCGGGAGCGGGCTGGGTGCCGCCCAGGAGGGGAACATGTAGGAAGACGGTGGAATGTTGGGTGATGTTCAGGTCAGCCAGAAGGGAGGCCGCAGAAGGGTCGCAAAAGGAGGGACGGCGAAGGGGAAGGAGGAGACGCTGGTGGGAGACGGGGATTTGGGTGAGGAATTCGATGGATTGGTGGAGGGCGAGGAGAGTGGTGGTTTTGGGATCGAGGTGGACAGAGAGGGTTTTGGAGTTTGGGACTGAAACGAAAACCATGGCTGTGATTGAAGAAAACACAAACAACGCGAAAAAAAGGATGCGGGCGGCGATCGGATATTTGAAAGAGAGAAGGGAAGAGGATAGACCGACAAAAACGAAAGCCGGTTGCCGGTCAGATGGGCTTCGGTGTGAGATTGGGTCGTTGAGGGTTCTGGGCTCAAATTTAGGAATATTAGATCCCTATATTCTGTTTTGCTCTTCCACTCGCTATCCAACGCCTCAAATCTGTCATTTTTCTCCTCAACTTCATGTTGCAGGTTCACCACGAAGCACGTTACTCGGTCCTAATTCCAATCAAGTATGTGTATATTTGTGGAGATTAATCCCTTAAAGATATAATTGGGCATCAAAGCCAGAACCTTTTAAAGTATTTCATTTACATTAGGCCTTGAATCAAACGTAGGATTCCTTTTTTAAGGTATCTAAGTCTCTTTCACTCGGACCAACTCATGCTGATATCTATAAATAATTTTTTTATAGATGAAATTTATGATTAGATTTATCATTCTTGTTAACAGTATATAATTTGTGGAGTTAGTATTTCCCTTTATTTGATAAATTGCAGTAGATCATTGGGAAACTAGAAAAACTATTGTACCTGCATACATTATTTAGAACTCAAGACATGCAATCCTTATCAAAAACAAGAATTCACGTCAAAGGGTGCTATTCAATTAGCAAAATGAATGATGAGATTGTATTACATTAATTCCTGAAAATGCCTTTATTTTTCTGATTTCTTCTTACAAAATCGAACAAAAAACTTCTCTATAAACCCTACCGTGTGCTTCAAACAAAGAAAAATAAGAAATTCAAACTGTTCAAATGTGTTAAATGTGGTGCTCCTGCCATATTTACACCAAGTACCAGCATCCAAATTGTTGCTCATTAGTCCTTGCAGGTGCTGCAGATCACATGTACATACATGTTCCCGGCTGATGCTATTGGTTTTCGATTGTATCTGAGGCCTGGCTATTCTTATTGCTGCTGGATTTCAAGCCAATTGGGATTGGTTTAGCAGAGAAGCAATGACGCACATGCACGCGGTGAGTAGTTGTTTCAGTTGAGGAGCTACCTCCCACAACCACAGCTAGAATCACTTCCTTTTCTCGCGCATCTTCAGATAACCAGTTCTGAGGGATTCCATCCACAAGATCCTCTGGACTCCGGAATTCGTCATGATGGACCTGTACATCCACAGACTGCTCCGGCTTTATAATGCCAGCTGCTGGGGTCACCTAAATTCGATAGGGATGTAAATCAGCTACTTATTAGCCATTTTATGATTTAAATTCAAGGGACGAGTCAATCACTTGGGAGTCAAGAAAAGAATCCCTTGTACCTCAAGCCACTTCGGGAAGCCAGAGCAGCCCCTTGGCCGGTAATTACCTTCCTCCCCATCTTCTTTCACAATACATTGACCTTCACATATAATTTTGAATACAGCTTCATCGTTTGCACTTTTGCTTGTAATCCGCAGGAACGCCGTGTCCTGGTTCTGGAGTACTATGCGGTTGGTGCTCACAACTGTTTCTGGAACACATCGAAGCTCTTCAAGAATTGCTTTTATCTTCTCATTTGACTTCATTATCTCACCAAATTGTTGTCTCCTAACGGATCTTTCAACGTGGGCAATTTTAATGAGGAATTTACAGCGCACAGGTTTGTGATCACTTTCGATCACGTCCATGCAAGCCTCATACCTGATTAATACAAGTTGAAAATACATGATAAGGACTGAAAGCATAAGGAAATAGAAAGTTCTTTTTGTTGTAAAACATACAGTAAGATGGATGCCACTATAGGACACTCCAAACTACAGTCTTCCACTGGACCTGACTGATTGTCACGATAGATAACTCGGTCGCACCATGCTGGAATACGTTTCTTTTCCCCAGAATCATAACCTAGAAACAAAGTTTCCATTTTGTCATCTATTTTTCCGAGAGATCATGTATCCAATCAACTAAAAGCGAAAGCAATTACATTCAAGCCTCAGGAATGTATCAACAGTTACCATATTGCATTACCTGCTAAACCTGGTCGTCCTCTTTCAAACTTATATGTAGGAGGGAATGTGATGATCGCTTCACGCATTCCTTGGAAAACCTTTCCTGCTTTCATCTCTGCCCTGAGCTGATCTTTTTCTCTAAGCCAGTCAAAGCACCTTTGTGAAACAAAGTCCCTCGCTTCATCATAAGACATGCCAAAAAGGCGATAATTGAAGTCACCACAAAATACGACCATATCTGCATCAGCTAGCTCCATCCTTGATTCCTCAGTGTTGCTCGCTGCGGCCTGCTGTAGGAAGGCCAAGGGTATAGTTTAAGAATAAAAACTAAGACATGCATAGACGGACAAGAGAATGAATATAGCAAAATGTTGAGTTGAACAAGGGCATACATTTGTATTCTTATTTGATTGAGAATTTGTTGGGACACTAGCTGCAACACCATGCACCACCAACAAGTCACAAGAATAAAGCACAATAAACATGTGGAGAAGGCAAGAAAACATGAAAAGAGGGGCCGAAGCATACCAGCTACATTGCTCTGTGGATGTGATGGGCGAGAGAAGACCATGTTTCTATAAATGTGATCAAAATCTGCATTACGACGGTTCACTGCTTCTAAATGTGCAGCCAAGTGACAGTTCACAAAACATATTATCCGATCAAGGACTCTGATTCTCAAACCCACGCCTCCCTGCAACATTATTTGACGAAGAAGAGTTGATCACCTAGAGTTAGGAAAGAAGGATATGAAACTGACTCCTTGGAAGGTTGAAGACCACAGACCTTGTTGCCAATTGCTCTGCCAAAGCCACATGGCACTGCTCCAACATCAACATCCCCGGCATGATTCCTAAGGTTCTTCCTTACCCTAACAAAAAAAAAAAAAAGTTTTAACACAAGGTTGGGAGACTAAACTAGAACTGTGAGCTCCAATAAGACATACTTACCAGAGCCCAATTTGTAACCCTGCAAGCTGTCGAGATCCCATGCGTTCAAATGTCAAGTTTTCATCCAAAATCTTCCCAATGGCATCAAGCCACCAGTTCCCAACAGCACTCCCTTCAAGCCCTACCTACAAAGCAAGTGACATAGAGGTGGTAAAGAACAACTGGCCTACAATTGAAGCTATTTTCTCGTTGAAATAGTCAATAGCAATTATAGGAGGCGTACAGTTTCTTTAGCAGCAGACATAGCAAGAAAACCAGCTCCCATATCTACTTCTTGTAATCCAACGACAACAATGCCAACATCTGTTGCCACCGAACCTAACCAGGTCATAAGGGCATCATGAGAAGCTCTTCCCTGACCAACATTCCATGTACCAATCAGAATCTTCAAGTTGGCTCGTCTCAGATAAACTGAGTCCCTTTCTTTCAGTTCTGATCTTAATATATTGTCAATAGGTCCTGGAGATGTAATGTTCCAAGCACGGATTCCCCCATGACTGGCCAAGCTGTATACACAACCGTTACCAACAGACATCTTTATTACTGGACCATTATGAGCAACCCAGCCTGCAATGAGACGCCCCTCAAGATCCATCACTTGCACAAAGCCACTCACATAGCCAATATAGACTTTGTGACCGAAAGTGCAAAAGCATTGAACAGCGCGAGGGTGATGACTGACATCTTGCAAGCGGTTCCCATTTCCATCCCACTGAATGAGCATACCATTAGTGCATCCACTCCAGATCATCCCATCTGGAGTTAGGACCAAAGCTTCGGTTTTCTTGACATTATCTTCCACAAATGCAGTTGCCCCTCGTGTTGCAACCCGACGAACAGCATCTGCTGCTCCCATTATAGCATTGCGCGAGCGTTGCAGAAAGCCCTGAGGCTTCTCCTTCTTGGTTGTGGAGACAGATTTCAACTTTACCTCATCATCCAATGGCTGTTCTCCTGATGGCATCTCAACTCGGTTTTCAAGTCCCTCAAGATTAAATACTTTGAGAAGTTCTTTAGTATGCGCATCCCTGCAGATTGAGAATGGGTAATTGAAATCATCAACTAACCAAGATCTTTGTTAACATGTAACGATTAAGATTACCAGAGGGAGAAGGAAAGAGGCTGGGAAATCCAGATTTTGGCCCGAATGTGATCGGACAATATGCACTTGATGTCAGAAGAAGAAATGCTGCAAGTGCCATTAACGGTGACTTGGCTCCTAAGGTCAATAAAGGACCTCTCCACCAACAAACCAGCCATGTGCTTCTCCTCTGGCTTGAGAGAAAGGGACTTCTCAATAGATTCCCATGGCCATATCTTGATAACACCACCCTCTCCACCGGACCACATATCACCTGCCACCGCCATCACACCCACATCATGCAAACATATCTATAAACTCTTGCATGAATTAAAGCAACGCAATTGCGCTCTTTTGCAACAACTTTTGTGATTAGAATTGCAATTTGAAACAATTATGATCGGATCGCTAACGTTATTGCCAAATAAGAAACTGGCTCGATGATTGATTGATGAGGAAGTGCGTACCGTAGAAACTCATGACAATAGAGAAAACAGGGCCGCGATGGGCCTGCCAGGACAAGCCTTCCTTGAAATTGGAGGCGTCGTGGTTGTCGACAGGTTGATCCATCTTCCAGGACCTAATCCTGCCGTCCTTATGGCCGCTCCAGATTAAGCGATTCCCAGAATCGACGAGCAAGCACATGGTGGGGGGAGTGTGGGCAGACTCGTGAAATGGCGCGGCGTCCTCTTCGCCCCTCCGAACTCTGCCGCGGAGCCCCGGCGCGTAGGAATCCTCGAACCGCCAGAAGCGAACCCCATTCTCCTGACCCGCCCACAGCTGGGTCTCGGTGCAGGCAATGTTCCGGAGGAATTTCCCACCCTGGGTCTCCCTGAGAGGGTGCGGCCGCAGCTCGAGGCAGGGAGGGCGGGATGGGTGGACGGCGGCGCGAGTGGGGACCTTGAAGATGCCGTTGCCGCCACCGCTGGCGATGAATTCCTGGAGGGCCTGGGACTGAATATCGGGGTCGGGGTCGGCGGAGTAATGGCAGTTGAAGTCGTCTTCGTCATCTTCGTCGTCGTGGATGCTGGCGGGAAGGTCGCTGAGGCTGTGGTTGCGGGACTGGCGGTGCTGGTGGGGCTGGGGGCGAAGCTGGTGGCTGTAAGAGACCTTACGCTGGTTGGCCGGAGCGGCGGCGGGCTGCGAGTCTCGGTCATGGTCGTCGAGTTGATTAGGCTTGGAGGCATTGGAAGAGGGGGGATCTTCCATCCGAAGAAAATTTAATTTGCAGGAAATAATTAGGAAAAAGGGAAAGAAAAGAAAAGAAAAGAGAGAAAACGGGAAGGTAAGTGGCTATGGCAGGGTGATGCCTTTGGATTGAGAAAGTCAAACGGAAGGCGCGCGGCCATCCATCTTCCATGGCCATGCACGTACAAGTAGAGCTACTATTTCTCTGCTCTAATCTTTTATTTAGAATTTAAATTCCCCTCTTTTTTCGAAGCTAACCGACACTTGTTTTTGGCGCCAACTTTGCACAGGAAAAACCAGCTTGAACGGAAGAAGAAGAAGAACCCATAACCAGTTAACTTGAGCAAGACTCTACTTCAAGTCTTTTCGAGTCGAGGTTTATCAAGTTTCAAATGTTACAATTAGCCTTCAATTTCATAATAACTTGCTTAAAGACACCCAGCAAAGCAAAGAATCTCCAACTAGAAACCGTTAGTAATCTCAAATCTGTTCATTGCAGTTGCATGCTACCTTCATTCGGTATTCATGTATCCCATTAGCATTAGAAGGGCTTTGTAAAATGCAACACAAGGAAAATTAATTACAGAGAGAAAAACGTTATCTAAACATTGAGAAGGGCTAGCATTTGTCATCTGCCGGCAACACCCAGGCACAGATGGATTGCTAACGCTATATATCCCATCTCTTCTTAACCCGGAACATCAATACCGCCGATTTAACATCGTCTTGTGGTACTTGCAGCATGAATTGAACTTTCATCTTCATCGGGGCGGTCTTTGCCTTGCTGGTTTCATCTCCAACCTGCATGCACCCAGCATCCCACAGTTCAGAACTGAGAAACCAGGAAACCAATCACCACCAAACTTCTAATTTTCATGCATACTGTCTTTTTCCCCCTTTTCGTTTCACTTTCTCCCCCTTGATTCTTAATTATATTTTATGCCAATGGTTGCAAAAGGCCTCTATTATATGGATACATATAAACACATATTCAGTCCCATAAAATGCAAGGTAGGTTCCTCCAATGTTGGTTATAGTCAATTATTGCTTATTAAAAAGTGTATATAGCAGTATTTTTGCCTTCCAAAACAGAAGGGCAAAAATTGTAAAATGAAAGATGAAGTGATAAATATGGAAAATTGAAAAGAGGAAGCATGTCATCAAGAAAGAAATACCATATCCATTCAGAAAGAGTATGCAAATCTGAACAGCAACAACAAGAGACAGAGCTTTACAGCATATTAACTTATTTGCAGAAAACGAATTTTTGTCATAAATATTTGGGGCAAAAAGATACTTACCCATAGAGACGCCCATCCAAGACGAACCTCTGAATCATACCCAGCTTTGAATTTGAAATCTTTGCCATATGTGTGCTTATACACTGCACTCCAACGATCTGAATCAAAGTTGTACCAGTAACTGCAAGTAATTAAGTAAACCCATATAACTGACCATGAAATCCCCACACCATATAGATCATCCAAGAAGTATTAACACCAGACTGAAAGTCTGACAGAAATCCTGGAAATAAGCTTCACATTGCCTGAGCTGATAAGCTGAGGTGTCTTATTTCATGACAATATTTGCTACTACAATCAAGTTATTGCATCACAGTAAAAAACAGCCTAATTATATCTTTTCCCATGTTTTAATATCACCCAGGAATAGCAGCCTAGACAAACACTAGCAGTAAAAAAATCCATGAAAGTAACATCATAATTAAGTAACATTAACAACCTTAATCACATTTCTCTGTCTACCACATGGAAAGAAGTAGAGAGAGTTTATGGCTCCAAAAAGCAGCAGTGTTGATCCTCTAAATTCTTAAACACCCCAGCTAAATGACCACAATCACACTTCATTCAGAAGCAATTACTTTCAAAGGAAGATACAAAAGATATGAAAGTTGCTAACCTCAACTTATCAGAATCACTGAACCGTCGCTTGAATGCAAACGATAAAGAATTACTGGGCAGCGAAATGCTTGGTATAAAAGAGAGTGCCTCATCCTGAAATCAATCGAAACACCAACACTGGATCTAACTAAAATAACTACACTAGAGAAAAAGAAACTCTGGATACGTATCTTTTCCAAATAAATAAATAAACCAATTTTGGAAGAACACATAACTCTGCAGCTATAAACTTGTGCATCAGCCATCTAAAATGATCAAAAGAAATACAAAGATGCTAACAATGAGCGAATCCTGCAGAGGTACCCAACGCAGGCAGCAATTACTTCAAAAACTTTGAAGCATGGTGAATCACAATATTTCTACCTGAAAGCCTGAAACTCACCTTGTAGGCATATCTTAATTTCAATTCATCATCCTTGTAATGAGCAGCACACATGCCGTTCAAGACTTGACCTTTAACAATCCCATCAACCAACAAAGTTCTCTTTGCTTCCTCCTCCGCTCTCTCTTCCAATGAAACTTCTCCAGAGGGAAATTTAAAGGTGGCTCTAGGCTGTGCATGAGAGACATGGTGGTAATTAAGGGGATGCAACAAAAGAAGCACAACTTTAAAGACAAAATCAAGCCAAAATTGCATATAAAATAACAATGGTACACCGAGCAAATTTCTCAAAATGGAACGCTTGAAGATTCACTTGTTACGCAGAAGGACAATTAAAATACAATGCTATTATGGACACTAATGAACTTCAAGGTTATAAACCAACCCAGCTGAATTGTAATGGACTTATGATCAGAGAAAGACAAAAAGATTGAACTCACCAAACCAACATAAGGGACGGGAGAAGCAATTTCAAGAGTATGGCCAGGATCAGCTAGTTGTGCAACCATTGCCAATTCACCTTGTTCTGCCTGTGAAAATGAAAAGAAGAAAATACCAAATAACACAAAGTGTTAAAAAACATGATAGCCAGCTAAAACCAAAACCCATCTACTGAAATTTGACAAAAGGCGAGACTAGAGACCTTGAGATCATGAAGGGCTCTGAACTGCAAGCGAGGACCAACATCGAAGGACCCCTTGATGAGCGCGTTTCGGTCCTGGAAATCGTAGAAGAGAGAGAGGTACTTGGAAGTGAAGGCCAATTGGGGACTGGAGATCTCCCGCTTGCTGTTGTTCTGGAAGGAGAGCTTAAGCTTGGCGATATTGTCGAGGACCTTGCAGGAGACTTTGTGGAAGAAAATGACGCTGTCGGAGTCGAACTCGGAGGTTATCCTGAGGGAGGGCCGTCTGAGGAGCGGGTGGGTGGGGGCCGGCGGTGGCGGCAGAGCTGGCGGTGCGGTCGGCGGAACAGGGAGACGAGAATCGGTGCGAGGGGCGAGAGCTTTAGGGTTCGAATTGGGAGGAGGAGCTGGTTCGGCCATTGGAGAGAGTAGCTGATGAATTCTGGGGGGAGTGAGACTCAAGTAAAATCTATGTCGCTATCAGCTTCGGTTTCGAACGAGTGAGTGATGCCTGATGAACGACGAATCCATTTCATTTTGTTTGAGCCGGGAGAGCAACGGGTAAAAGCCACTTGTAGTCCCTAAACTATGTTTCATATTGTTTAATTGTCTTGTAAATATTAAGTGTTATATTAATTATTCTCAAATTTAAAATATTTAATTATTATTATTTCATTCTGTCATCCATCACTGTTGTTAAAGATGGATGGATGGAACATGGCATAGCTATTGATATGGCTTTGAAAGCTTACATAGGTGCTCATGTGTAAATGTGGGACATAGGCCAGTCCAACCCGGCCCAAATCAGGATTGACCTAAATTAGGTCCGACCTGCCCCGCCCAGGTCAAAATCTACCCCCTGGAACACCATAAGCCCCCCTGAAATTGAGCCGAATATGGGCCTAAATAAATAGGGTGTTACATAATGGATCAGCGTCAACTCAAACCGTCCGGTCCAGTCCGGTCTAGTCCTGACCGTTGCACAATGTCTCTCCAACAACTCCTACACTAGAATTCACAAAAAAAAAAAAAAGGTTAAGTACACAATCAGGTTAAGTACACAATCAGTCTCCCAATGGTTTTTTGCTTCAAAAAGCCCCCTAAATCCCCCCCTAACAACTAAAATTGAAGGATTTTTTTGTCCAAACTAAATGTTGTACTAATCTCCTCCTAATTTTGCATTTGTCACTATTATTACTTCGTGAATGATGACTTCAAGAGAAAAATGGCAAGTCGACGGACACTACATCTTCCCACACCACGGCCTCTAAGCCTTTTTCCGTCTCCGTTCTCGACCGGCCAAAAAAGGCATCTTCATCGAGAAGTTGCATGATGATGACTCAGGTATCGATATGACAAATTACGATTTGAGTCTCAACGATCAATTATCCAATAATAATATCGAAGAGGTAGATGCTACGGCGGCCGAAGATCCGTCAACACAACAGACACTAACAAGTCATGGACCCACTATAGAGGAAACTCAAGTACAATGTAAATTCTCGAGACTAACAGATTAGGTTTGGGGTCATTATGAGCTCGTAGATAAAGATGAGTCGATGTACAAGAAATGCAAACATTGCGGGAAAAAGTTTGTGCATAAAAAGAATTTTGGTACCGAAACGCGAAAGTGCCACATAGAAAATCAACATGCTTATGTCCTCACCACTAGTTCTGGAAGACAAACACAACTTGGGAGTACAACCGGCACCAGTAGGTCAGGTATATTTCGTTTTAACCAATAATCTTGTAGAGAATGCAAGATAAACTGGATGATACTTACTGAAAAACCTTTTTTACAAGCTGAAGATGTACACCTAGAATCTTAGATTAAATCATAATTAAATCTTGTATTTAAAAAAAGTGTCTAGGAAAATTGCTAGGAAGAAAAGTTTAAAACTATTTAAAGCCAAAAAATCAAATTTGCAAGCATATTTTTCCATTTTTGATCATTGTATAACATTTACTTCTGACATGTAGACATCACATGCAGGTCAATTATTTTATTGTGTTACTTCTCATTGGATTAATTTTAACTGGGTCATGCAAAAATGAATTTTTTCATTTAAGGTCATTGAAACTGATCATACTGGTTATCACATATTCAATTGTATCTTAAAAACTTTACGTGATTATTTTTATACTGACAAAATCCTGTACATTTCATTTGATAATGCTTTAAACAATAATGTTGCCGCTTGCTTTTTGAACAAAGTATTGAAACCACCTCTCAACGATGAATTTTTTCACGTTAGATGCATGTGTCATATTTTAAACCTTTGTGTATAAAAGGGTTTAGAAGTTCTTTAAAATGAAATTGTGCCTATTCAGTAATCATTGAAGTTTTTTAAATCAATACCCGTTGTGTTTCATGAATGTAAAAGGTTTTGCTTTGAAAATCAACAACCATTTTATTGGAAACGGTTTAAATTAAATTGTGCAACCCGCTAGAACTCTACATATTTGATGTTGCAAGATGCATACCTGTATGCAAATTTGTTGACGCATTTCATGAACTTAAAGATAGGTTGTAAATTCCTTACCACTGAAGTATGGAAAAAATGTTCTCAAACTAATGAATTGCTTAAGTTTTTTTACGAGGCTATTGAATTTTTCTCCGGTATTTACTACCCAACCATTCATCAAGTTTTGTTTCATTTAGTGAATATTATATTTAGTGGTTTCAGTATTTCGAAAACATTTCACCTATCTTTTTAGTTGCTTATTTGCTTGATCCATATGTCAAATTAGCAGGCACGACCATATTACTTGAAGATATTTATCATACTTACTTAGAAATATCTCATATAAATATTTTGGCTATATCTGCTGCTGCTTCCGAGTAATTGCATTCTTTGTACAAGTTATATTGTGAATGACATTCAAATAAGGTAAGATTTGAAGCTCCTTAAACCGAGCCTCCAAAGAGATCAATTTCATCAAGATTCAACTCGGTCCTCCAAATGTTGAAGTGTCCCCGACCAACGACATCAGGATTAGCTGAGGTCAATGACTATCTCAACACATCGTTCGAGCCAAGTGACGTTGACATATTGGAGTGGTGGAAACAAAAGAAACCAAGGTTTCCGACCTTATTGATAATCGCACAGGAGATTATTGTCATTTCAATCTCCAACGTAGCATTCGAGACAATGTTTAGTGCAAGAAAATGAGTGATATCGAAGAAATGATCAAGATTGACGCTCAATGTGGTGAAAGTATGTTTGTACAACGGAGATTAGGGCTTTGTAGTACTCCGGAAGCAAGGACGAGGTACTATCCGATGAAGAGAATTGAATTTTTTTTTTCCTTCATACATGTAGTTTGTATTTGATCTGATTATACTGTTAATCACAGATAATTGAATTTTATTTTTCATCATTTTTTGAACATTTTTTCCATTTGAAAATATAAGATCCATTTCAATTATTTGTAAGTGACGTTTAACTTTGTTGCTTAATAAAACTTACACCAAAAGTGGTGTTTTTCCTTAAATATATTTATTACATATATAATTAATTATTTTTTTATTTTTTTTTTAAAAGTCAAAAACCCGCAAACTCACCCCGGACAGTCCTGCACGACCTAAGCCCAGGCCAAGCCGGTCCCGGGTCGAGTCGACCGGGTGCCCACCTCTACTCGTGTGTGTCAATCCTACAAATAGAAAAGAGTTAATAACATAGATGAACAAAATAAACAATTCAGGGGCTAAACAAGAGTTTTACCCTAAGAGTGAAGACTTGACTTGGCTAACCGTTGGAGATCAGATCGATTTCGGGTTGAGGAACCGGCTGGTGAACAAATCTGGTTAACGCGGAGGGACGGGGTCATGAAGGGCTCATCCTTTTATTTTTGGCTTTGCCAATGGCTTGCGATGCCATGGACGACGACACAGTGAAGTGGTACGACTACTAGATAGACAGCGGCGGATGTGCTAAGGAAAGGAGGCAGTGGTGAGTTAGGCAATAGGGCGGATTGAGGACGGCGAGGGGTGATGATGGTAGAGGAGCAAAGTTTTCCAAGGAGGGTAGCGAAAAAGATGGGGCTAGAGCTGCTTTCGCCCCTTTATCATTTAGCCCGTAAGTTTTTCTTTTTGTTCATCTAAGTCACTAATTCTTTTCTGTTTTGCAGGATAGACACACATCAACATCTACGCAAACTTTCAAAGTCGCATCACATTTCCATCCATTCTTAACGGCTGTGATGGACTACAGGATGAGACAACAACAATTAAATAGTTTGAGCACAATTGATATAATACTCAATAGTTTTGAGATGATTAAATGACATAATATAGTTTAAGAATGAACTGTGACTTTTACCCAAACAAAAATACAGAATGAAAATAAAAAATAAAAGAAAGAAAGAAAGTTTCTTAAAGTAATAATAATAATAATAAAAGCAAAGGCAGAAATAAATAAAGAAATTGCGAATTGGCATGTGGACAAATGCATTGTCGCGATGCTGTCCTCAAACTGCAAAACTTGAACTATGAATTTTTTAAGACTAGACTGATTGTGGTTAGATTAGGGATGTGACCAAGCTAAAGCCAAGTAACAAATACACCGAGCTCAAGAGAGGATTTCTTTTTTTTTTTTTTTTTTTTTGGTGTATGAACTCGAGTTTGAGTTGAACAAGCTTTAAAACAGTTTATAGGTTTAGTAGACTGATAAGACATTAAAGGTCTTTTTAGGTTCAAGTTCAACTTATTAACAAAAAAAAGAAGAAGAAAAAGGGTTCAAGTTAAATATGGCCTAACTTGATAATGAGCTCCATTCCTTCGACTAGTAACAACCCTAAAGCTAATGTGGTGTCCTAATAAGCAAACTTGCAGTTCTTTATTCAAAACCTCAATACGATAACATTGGCATATGATGACTAGGCCATTGTCACATCGGAGCATTAGTGGCAGAGAACAATCCCCTGTAAGAGGTTCTATGAATAGGATATCTTGGGCAGTCAACAAGGAACGGTCATAATAAGGTTTAAATATTAGTAATATTTTTATAAAAATTTAGTTCACATCAAATTAAAAGCAAAGTGTTACAATAACATAGCCCCTATAAATTTTAATGCAAGCTACACCACTGTCTACAATGATCCAAATCCTAGTTGTGCCACTTATGTTGTCACTCCATTGAATTTTAGCCTCTTGTCTGTTGATGACCTCTTGCCCTTATAATGAAAACTCATCCCAATACCACTAATAACCAGGATTCCTTTCTTACGATCAGTCCCCCAAACAACGTGGTTTTCGCAATAGCATGCGACTGATTCACCTAACGTCTACTTAAAATTAGTTTTGACCAAATAATACAATTACTCCCGGTGACTTGTGCACAAACTATTATTCTTATCATAAACGCAGTGACAGCTAAACCTTATAGGGATATTCAAATGATCATCAACCTTAAGAGTTTAGATCATTATCCAATTTGATGAGAAGCACAAGGTTGAAAATAGATGCATGAAGCTCGCAATAGGTAGCTGAATAGCAATGAGCTCGTAGATCTTCGACTTCCAACTGAGTTAAACTCCCGAAAACAAGAAAAGAAAAAAAAGGCACATTGTGCGTCAAATACAACAAATTGTGACCTTAAGTCTTCCATTTTTCAAGAAGTAGATAAGTCATAAGACTTCCTCAAGCTTTCAAAGATAATCTCTTATATTCCAGTATACCTTGTAAATGCTTTTGGGTAAAAAAAATAGATGTATAAAACATGTAAAACGTCACATGTTTTGGGGCATAAGAAAATTGTGAAATGACAACGCTTATGCCATAGAGTTTATGGTAACAGATCATCCAACAAGGAAAAGGCTCGAAGGCACATTCGCACTTTTGACCTCTCTGTCATAAAATTCATGTGTGCCCGAGAACATGAATCCATAAGCTTTTGGAATTGGGAGACTCCTTTTGAATTCCACGTTCAAAGCATAACTCTTTTAAAAGGAACGGCAAGCAGAAAAGTGTCTTCTCAAAAGACGCTTATCAGCACGCAACAAAAAGGAAGCACTAGCACACCTTAACAGAAAGGGAGAATGAGATGATTGTGATTGACAAGCATTATATATTAACGTCTCATTATATGTTCACTCCCATCTTCCTGTACGTATGGTATTGATCCACTCACGCCAAGGCATCGTTTCTTTTTCTCCTCCCCATCTACAATGCCTAAAAGGATAAACAGAGGATAAAGGGCGAAAACATGCAAACTTGCCCAAGTTCAAATCCACAGAACAAGTACTTAGATAGACGGATACCCTTGATAAACCCTGCCTTCCAACATCACCCTCAGGCCTGATATGCCATTGCATGCACGTACAACACTAAGATTAACAACACCCCCCGAAACTAGATAGAGAAATGGATCAAGTTGTATTAACAGCAACTGGCTTTCCTCGACCCATAGAAAACCCTCTCGTGCCATCCGGCATACGAGGCCCTGGGGGTTGCTTTGACGATACGTTTGCTTGCTCATTGCTTACCATGTGACTTGCTGCTGACACTGGACTGCCCACATGATGCCCACGGTTGTGATTGTTTGAGTGGTTGTTGTGTCCCCGACCACGACCCTTTCCCCGGCTTCGGTTTCGGCCTTTTCTCTGCCCTCCCTCCTTGTCCAGCAAATTCTCCTCTCCCTACAGATATGAAAAAATAGTGAGACTGCATATTTGTAGCTGTGAGAGGAAGGCGCACCATCGCCAAAACAACTGAACACTTCCAACTCTAGCAATGCACATATAAGCAGAGGTCATATCCTAAATCCTTGTTCCCCACATTCATGGTGAACAAAATCTGCAACCAACCAACCAACCAACCATCAATGCTAAATACGCACAACCCAAGGGCATTTTCCTGGTAGCCCACATTCCTGGTGGGACAAGATCCCTCAAAAGTAACGGCAGCCAATCAATCAACCTTTTTTTCTGGTGTTATACCATTACCTCTTTTATTTCATCTTGTACCTTGTCTTACCAACCTAACGCATTAATGCACCTATTCGTCTACAATAGATGTGACCAAACTGTCAAAAGTAAGAAATGAGGGGGAAGAAGACAGAGTTTCCAATTACTTTAGGATAGGTTTAACAGCTAAACTAGGGCATAATTTCTATTTCTTACCATGCAATTCGTCTAATTTGTGAAATATACAAGGCCCATGCTCTCACATACTTGTTGCTTCATGTTAGCTAAAATGTTCAGCACAACTTTCTGACCCATTCCCACTTTCGTTTCCATACCATGATTTGCTATATGTTCTTTTATTTGGGGTGTGAAACTCAAAAAATTACTCTTGACGGCTTTACGCAGATGCACTGTTGAAAAGAAGCTTCTGGGAACTTACTAGATTCTCATTTAACTGTTCTGATAATTGCAAATGCTCCTCCCATTGTTTTCCATTCAACTGCTCAGAAGTGGAAGCATCGGCTTCCTCATGATGGCCATCTTCATCATGTCCCTTTCTCCCTTTTGCATGAGATGATTTGGACTGAGGATAGACAATGTTGTATCCACGTTAAGGAAACAGTAGCAGGAAGGAAGGAATCAACTAAAATCATACAAAGAGATCAAATCTCAATAATCACAGTGATTCAGGAAAACGCACACACAAACATGGACAAGAAAAAAGGGGCCAAAAATGTAACCGACTTTAACAGCATCTCTCATTTTACTTTCCCGTTTCCAAACCAATCCAATTGCATAAATAATATCTAGGTCTATTCCAACTCCAAATCAATGATCCAAGTGAAATATTGGCAAACTTGCTAGGCTGTACAAAAGTAAGAAGCTAAGCAAAGACATTAAGGAACACCCAAACATGGAAGTAAAAGTATTATTCACATACCGAACGCCTAAGCATCAAGCGAACCTTAAGGCCACTTCTCCAGTTCCCTTCATCATTCAGCTCCACAACCTACAAGGCAAAACAGTTAATCTTGTTCGTTTCACATCAAGAGCACTGAATTTAAGAGATCTACAGCTAGGAGAATAAGCATACTCACTGCTTTCTCAGCCAGCTCAACAGACTCATACTCCACAAATGCATGCAACTACAACAGTTGAAGATTTCAAAATCAGATGTCAATAGCCACAAAAGAATATGCCACATACTAATGGCAATATAGACCTGATATTATAGCAGTTCAAAGTAAATAGATACCAATATTGGAAATTCCATCAAACCAAAAATCTTATTACTTAATTGTAAGTTTCGCTCTCCATCATTTAGCTTAAGACTCACTAAGTGGAACTTGGTTAAGATATTTATTAACATACAATTAAATAAAAACATGTTTGGAGAACCTTGCATTTTAAGACCAGCCAAGATTCTCTTCCTTTCAATAAAATAATATTTATCTATAACTGATTCCTCCAATGTTCTGATATAAACAATGCACCTTATGTACTTAAGCATGAGCCTACATGCAGCCTATCTTGGCAAGAACATGAGCCAGAAAAGTTCAGCTTTTTGTGGGATGGGGAGTTTTTGCCAGTTCAGTTCTTTGATGCTATTTTAGAATATCTTCAATAAGGATATTCATGCATGGAATTTCCATAATAGTGATCAAGTTTGTGTTTCAAACCATATAGGTCCAGTTTAACGGTTTTGAAGGGAGCAAATGAAAATAATGTGCAAACCATAGAGTAGTAAAACAAAGTAGCTTGGTTAACACCACTACACTAAAGTGTACAATTAAAAACAAGGCATGTACTCACACATAAAGAGCAAATTCGTTTTAACTTAAGTCAACAAGCTTACTTTTACGTTTACATTTTTTTGCTTGAAACCAATTTCATTTGAAAGTTAATATTATGTAGATACAATAATCCATCTGAAAGTAAATTTTCATGATGTTGTTAAATTTTTATGAATTTTTCTTTTTTCATGCCTTAAACGAGAAAAATTCATAAAAATTTAGTAAAATTACAAAAAATTGTATTTTCAATGGATTATTGCAACTACATAATATTGGTTTTTAATTAAAATTAGTTCCGAGTAAAAAGGATGTAAGAATAAAAACAAGCCATTTTGAAGTTAATTGACTTAAGTTAAAACAAACTAGGTGAAAATCCCAATTATAGATGTTTCATAGTTAAGTCCACATCAATTAAGGGGTCATTATTGAAAATCTTGGTGAAATCCTTAGAATATTTTTGTTGAGAAGTCTAAACCTGGAAGTTACATTTACATGGACAGTGGTCAGGAAACGTTTTCCTGACAACACGAACTGATTTGATGGATTTTGAAAGCAGGCATCAAATACGTGGCAATAAGAAAGAATTAAAGTAAAATGGAATCTTCTGATGACCTGTTGTCGAAGCATAAATTTATGATCCAAGTCCAACCCAATAGCAAGGTTCTTCATACTCAGGTCAACTTACCACCTTACTATTATACATCTAAACCAGATAAAAACATAAGATTATCCTGTTATTTCCAGCACACATAGAAGCTTCCTGGTAAGAACCCGTAAACACAGTTGCTGAATCTAAGATGTAATGGATAAAGAGACGTGATAAACCTATCACCCAATGCATGTATAGCATTTACTTTTATTTTCTTGGTCAATCCATCAAAACAGAAGTGAACCATCCAAACAATGCTTATATTTAAGGATAAGTCAATGAATTATAGAAGACCCTAAAGTTCAGGAGGTTATAGCATAAGCTGCAAAGTTTAGCTAAGCAAATGAACGAATTCTTTAAAAAGCCACTTGCTTGACTACCTTATTACTAAAGTGCATTCCATCAGTTTTTGATGATCTTGATGCTGAAGACGGCATGCTACTAGAGGGTTGTGGCTGACAGGTACGGATTGTCTTCACACTGAAAAGCAAAAGTTCAGTGAGATTGGATAAATTCAGTACGAAAAAAGGCAACTAAATTCCAGGATAATACATGATCCATGATTATTTTTTTTTTTAAAAAAGAAAATGCAAATCAACAATGCTCTCTAGTTGCTCTAAATTTCTTTGCATGTGGTTTAATACTTAAATTTTGTAAGTTATAACTCCCATAAAGATAGCCCATGCAAAAATATATAAAAAAAATTGAAAGGCCCAAACTTACTTGCACTAAAATCAAAATTGAAGATTCCAAGGAACAAAATTTGTTTCAACCAACAGGAATGGAAGAAACCAGGATTATATAAATATGTTGCTTTCGGAAATAATGCCCATACAGATAAAATGTTTGTACCTCCCAACAACAGAGAAAATCCTCATGAGATTCTGATAGCAATGATCCTCTGGCAGATTTTCAGCAATTATTACACGTGACTACAGAAAACAGATCAGATTACAACAAAAATAAACTTCACCAAAAAAACCAGATTCTATAATGCAATTCTGGAATAGAACAAAACAAACAGGCAGGGGAATAAGGAAAGCCCATACTTGCAATTCTTCCATATCAGACTCGGTCAGAGGATATCTTCGTCTTACCTTCTTTCCATCTTCACTAACTTCCTGCACATTATGTCAGGAGAGAAAAAAAAGGGCTGGAAAACAGCAACTAAGGTACACTCAAGTGTGCCCACTGAGATGCTAATACTAGGAAAAAAAAAACGCGAATGTATGAAACTAAAGCATTATGAACTTTTTTTTTTTCAAAAAGTGAAAACAAAAAATAAAAAATAGAAAATCTAAACTCACAAGCTTTGATGAGTTCCGCAGCACATTGGCAAGCTGGGAATTACTACCTATGAGGGCTTTAATCTTTTTAAAGGATGCGACTACAGACATAGGCACTACATGACAAGGAGGAGGAAGCATTAGGCCAGTTGAATAAGAATTTATACCAGAAGCACCAGGTACAAGCATTGAAAGACCAGAAAAGCATAATCTCACTTAGCATTTTCCCACTAAGTTGAGACTGCATCTGGCCACAGATAACCCATGAGCCCATGATTTTCGGCCATTGATGAGCACAGTATCTAAACATGTTGGTTACTCTAATTTTTCCCGCACAAGAGGCAAAATACTATAACTCTCCTTCCCATATCCGGAAAACTATTTTTCAATATGAGAATAAATGGAGCGAAGCTAACCATATCCGTCGGGATCTTTGTTGATGAACCTCATAAGGTGATCAGTGGTGGCCAAGTTTAAGTCACTGAAATAGTATTCCACCTGCTCCGGAGTAAATGGTTGAGCAAGAAGCAGAAGAAACCCAATTCGAGTTTAAACAAGTGATATACTTGAGAGCACAATCAGACATTTGCATTGATCACCTGATTCAAGATCTTCATCGTACTGTCCTCCGAGAGCCCGGCGTTCGGATCCCTGTGATCCTTCTTAGAACCGGCTGAGCCGTCATGCTCTTGGTGTTCTCCAGCTGAGGCAGCATGATGACGAGCTCGGTGAGGCATCTGATGATGGTGGGGAGTGTAGACGTGAGGCGGCGTCGCCGGAGAGGGAACGGAAACAGGAGCATGAAGAAACGGCGGAGGCGGCGGGGGATAGACATGGACGACGGGAGGAGGAGGCGGCGGAGGAGGAGGGACCACCATGATCTGGTGAGGGGGAGGCGGAGGCTGGGGGCGGGCCGGGACGAACTCCGGAGCCTTAGCATTGAGGCGGGAAGAGGACAAGTTGCGAGAAAGGCGGGGGTCGGCGGCGACGGAGGACGGAGAATCGGGTAGATCCATGGCGGAGGGAGGTTTTGTAAGGGATCAAAATCTAGGGTTTAGAGGGCAGGGCAGGGCAGGGCCCGAAAAGGGCGAAGGAGACCGTGGAGAGGATTTCTCGGGCTTTACCGGGGATTGACTCTTCCGTATATATATTCCTTCCATCATCGCAGGCTCGGGACTTTTGTGGGCCTCCCTTCTCTTTTAACTTTTTTTTCTTTTGACCCCGAGTCTGATCCTACTTTTCAAATTACACTTATCTTCTCCCTCCCTTCTTTTTGCTTTTGCTTGGTAAAGTAGTACTCCTCCGGCTAGTTTCTTACTTAACAAGCAAATACCGCAACAAATAGCGAATCAGCATATCTGATGATTGGATGTCTTAACATGGGCTATTGAGCTGTAAATGAATCGAACAATTCAAGTAATTTGAAATAATACATATATTAGTTTAAGTATGAGATTATGCCATTGAAGCTGGTAGTTAGTTTCTGATTTTTGTTGGTGGTTGCCCACCACTTCTTTCATTGCCACTGAAAAGTTCTATCATTCAATGCAAATTTCTACAAAGTGATTAAAAATATTTAATCCTGGAAACAAACTAGTGGGTATCTGTAATATGGCCTGTTTTTCCTTTTGAGAAATCAAGTCTGAGATCTTGTCTAAGTTCCATGTGTGGGTGCAAGGATCTATAAGATTTCCTACGGTCATATCTCTTACTTCCAATGGGATGTCTATATTCGGCTGAAGTTTAAATCCCCTTATATTTGGAATCCAAGGATCATTCCAAATGGATATAGAATTACCATCATGTACTTGCCAGCAAACATTATTTTTCAAAAAGTCCCTTCCTTCTACAATACTAGCCCATCCCCAAGAAGGATTATGACCTTTTTTTGCATTCCAAAGATTTCCATCTGGGAAATAAATTCCTTCAAGAACCTGGGCTAAGAAGGATTTAGGGTTCGTGATAATCCTCCAAGCAAGTTTTGACAAAAGACCAATGTTCATGGCCTCTAAATCTTTAAATCCCATTCCCCCTTTTTCCTTTGGCATAGTTAGGTAATCCCAGCTTTTCCAATGAATACTAGTCTCTGAAGATTTACCCTCCCACCAGAATTTTGCCATTAGAGAATGAATGTTATGACACCATTTCCTAGGGAACTTAAAGCAAGGCCATAGCATATGAAGGTAAGGCAGAAACAACAGATTTCAAGAGGAACTTCCTTACCTTGAATATGACAGTAATGCTTCCTTCCACCCTTGAAGTCTTTTGATAATTCTGTCCCTCAAGAATGCCAACGCTTCACATTTTGATCGACCCCACAGAGTAGGCAGACCAAGGTAATTTCCTGGCTTTTCTTCCTTAGGGATTTTCAGAAATAAGCTGATCTTATCCTGCAGGGTAGTAAGTGTGTTAGGACTGAAGTATATAGCAGATTTTCCTAAGTTGATACGTTGCCCAGAAGCCTGGCAATACTGTGAGATAACCTGCTGCAGGCGATGACCATTCTTGATACTAGCTTTACCAAAGAAAAGGGAATCATCTGCAAATAGAAGGTGGGTTAAAACAGGACTTTGTTTGCTCAATTTAATACCCTCTACTGTTTTAACTTCAGCTGCATTTACTAGCATTTGAGACAGGGCTTCAGTGATAATAATAAACAGATAAGGGGATAATGGATCACCTTGTCTTATACCCCTTGTAGGTTTGAAGTAGTCAGTTTCCTTTCCATTGATCATAAGATTATAAGATACCGAAGTAACCATAGTCATAACCCAATTAATCCATCTAGGCGGAAACCCCATCTTTTTCATAATACCTTCCAAAAAGGACCACTCTACTCTATCATACGCTTTTTCCATATCAATTTTTATGGCCATATTCCAATCTAAGCCTTTTTTTCTTGATTTTAACCAATGAAAAACTTCATGAGCTATTAATATGTTATCATGGATTTGTCTCCCTTTAATAAAAGCATTTTGGAAAGGCGATATGATATCAGTCATGTGTGGCTTTAATCTATTCACAAGAACTCTGGATATGATTTTATAGCAATAATTACACAAGCTAATAGGTCTAAATTGTGTGACTTTCTCTGGGTGTGGAACTTTAGGAATAAACACAATAGTTGTTTTGTTTAAAGCAGTATTAAAGATACCTTGCTTAAAGAATGCTTGGACTGCTGTGGTGACACTTTCCCCAATCTCATCCCAGTATTTTTGGAAGAATACTCCTGGGTAGCCATCAGGCCCTGGAGCCTTTAGCGGGGCCATTTGAAAGGCAGCTGACTTAATCTCCTCATCTGATACATCCCTTTGTAGATTTTCTTTTAACTCTTCCTGAATTACTGATTTGACATGGGCCAAAACTTCATTCATGCCAACCAAACTTTCTGAGGTAAAAAGCTCTGTATAGTATTGTTTGAACATGTTTATGATGTCCTCCTCATTTTCCTTCCAGCTGCCCTTCTCATTCTGGATTTTGAGAATTTTGTTTGATGCTCTTCTCTGTATAGTCACATTATGGAAGTAGGCTGTATTTCTGTCCCCCAAATTTAGCCAATCAACTCTACTTCTCTGCTGCCAGTACATTTCTTCTCTACTCCAATATTCCTCAATTTGGTTTATCAACTGGTTTTCAGTTCTTCTATCCAATGGCTCAATGCTGTCTTGCAGATCAACCAACTTCAAATTCAACTCTTCAATTACCTGTCTGTTGTTCGGATAGTAGCTTCTACTCCAGTTTCTCAAAGCTCTACTACATCCTTTTAAATTTTTTTGCAAAGCATAGCTATCATTGCCTACCTTCATATCCCATGCTTTTATTATAGTCTCCCTACATGCCGGTTCTCTAGTCCACATGTGCTCAAATCTGAATTTTTTCCTTCCTCTACTGTTTTCACATTCTGTTTTTAGAATTATGGGACAATGGTCCGAACCTATCCTAGGACAATGGTACACTTGCGTTTCTGGATACATCCTTCTCCAGGTATGGCTTACTAGAGCTCTATCAATTCTTTCTTGGACTATTCCCTCCTTTCTACCATTTGACCAAGTGTACTTTTGTCCTTTGAAACCGACATCTTGAAGATTGGTTTTTTGAAGCATTTCTTGGAACTCCATAATTTTCTCCTGTGCTTTCAGCCTACCTCCAATTTTTTCATGTTGAGCAGCAATATCATTCCAGTCCCCTATGCATAACCATGGCAGGGAGTTTTTAGCAGCTAGCCTTTTTATACTTTCCCAGTTTCTCTTCCTGTCAGGAAAATTTGGGTCTGCATACACCCAAGTAATATGGCTTTTGTTATTCTTCTCATCTGTAACTATCGTATCCAGCATATTCTTAGTCTTCATACTTACCCTAACCTGGACAACCTCAGACCACCAAAGTGCAAGCCCTCCAGACATTCCAGTAGGCTCTATATAACATGCATTCTTATACTGAACCTTCCTTCTCACTTTTTCTAGCTTCTCCTCCTTATTCTTTGTCTCCATTAAGAAACATATCTGCGGTTTATATTTCCTCAGGAACCAGGCAAGATTCTGAACTGTCAGAGTTGGCCCTATCCCCTGACAGTTCCAACTCATGAGAATCATGGCTCCCAGGTGACTGAAGGGCAGTCACCAGACCCATTCTCAGATGAATTGCTCTCTTTCAGCTTTTTGTCAACATTTTCCTCAATCAAATTCTCCATTTCAGTTGTTTTCCTTTTTGGAGGTCTCCCTCTCTTCCTGCCCCCTTTCTGGGGCACTATATCCAGAGTCTCATCTTCCTCTGTCCCAGTTGTATTCATCTCCTCAGAATTAGCATTCTCTTGTCCTTGATGAATTAATCCCAGTTGACGAGTTGTGTTCATCTCCATGTTGGCATAAAATGGTCCAGTCTGGGAGGTAACCATTTGTTGAGAATCCTGGCTCTCCGGGGATTCTGTTGTTGGAGCTGACATGTCTTTTATTCTCTTATCAGTTTGCACTAGAGTTCCAGGCAATAAATGTTCTGGCCTTGGTGGAAAAGATTTTACAATCTCCTCTGTATTCCTTGGTGTAGCAGCTCTAATCCATGGTCCAAACATCTGCTGACCAGTACTCATCAAGACTGGTTGTGTAGCTGTTCTGCAACTAATGTCAGAATGTCCCAGCCTACCACATATATAACATAGGTCCCCTAGTCTTTCATACTTTGCAGCTATCCATTTTTTGCACCCCAGAGATTTCTTCTGCCAAAACCCTGCTTTGATGGGTTCCTTGACATTTATTTTTATCTTGATTCTAAGGTAACCTTTGCAGAATTTTCCCATATCTCCTGGGTCTTCTACCTCCAGCACTTGGCCAAACTGTTTACCAATTACTCTGCCATTTGCCTTAGTCATTAAATTCAAGGCCAAACCATGGATTTGGATCCAAAATGGAACTTCTGTAAAGCTTAGCTCTTGCAAAGATTGTGTTGGCATCCATTTCTGTAGTGACAGTATACTTCCCATGATGTTCCAAGGACCATCAGCCATAACACGGTCGATCATTTCCCATTCCTTAAACACACAATGCACCGTTTTTTCATCCAGAAAATTAATCACATGAATTCCATAAATTTTCCAGATCTTCAACAATATATTCATAATTCCTTTCTGATTCAATTTTTTGTCTGATATGATTTTTCCAACTAGTGATATAGTCTGATCACCTGTTTCCAAATCAGACTGAAGTTCCAGAACTATTTCCTCCTTCTCTTCATACTCTAGATTGGGGAAAGCGTCACCCTCAGTTGTCTCTTCCATCGATTCTGTGATCTACAATCAATAGGAGTACCAATTGTTATTCTATGACAAGTTACTCTTCTACAGTTGCAATGTTAGCAAAACCTAAATATACCAGCTATTCCCGTCGGCCATGGTTCTAGCAGAGAACAAGATTCAAGAAATCAATCAAGAATTTTGGAAGAAGGCGATCTTTCTTTCCCCCTATCTTACCAACAAAACAATTCTACCATTCAATCGCAGATCATCTGCATTGTTCAATACCTTCAATCCAGAAATGCACTTGGCTTTGAACACCGATCTGGATCAAGACTTGATTCAATCGAATAGCTACGCTGAAAGACGGTGTTATTATCGAGCCGATTGATTCAGAGCTTCTATTCCCCTTTGAGATCGGAAGTCGCAACCAAGATCAGTGAGGAATCAAGCATTAGTACTTGAGGATTGATAGCGAATATTGAAGGAAGCTGAAAAGTACTTTCAGCGGGAACTCTCATAAAGAGAGAGAAACTCTCATAGACAGAATTCAAAAGGCCGTTAGTTCTAATACCTCTTTTGCTATAACCTCACATCAAATAGACCCTGGAATCTGAAACTTAATTTGGAAGACTAAATGTAATCCCAAAGTTCAGAACTTCATGTGGAGAGCTTGCCAAAATGCTGTTGCTGTCCAGATGAACTTAGCAAAAAAAGGTATCAAAGTTCATAGTTGATGTCCATTCTGTTCTTATGCTGAAACAGTGGAACATATGCTTTTGCAATGTAAGTGGACTCACTTAGTTTGGTTTGCATGCTTGGACTATAAACCTCAAAACTCTGAAATTCGAACTTTTGACCAATGGTTCATTGAGGTCTGTCATTCGATGAAGCATGCTCAAGAGGAAAAAGATATGGTTAGATCTATTATTGCTTATACCTGCTGGTTTATTTGGTTGGCTAGAAATGATGCTGTATTTCAAAAGACAAATATTTCTCCTGAAGCAGTTATATGCAGGATCCAGAGAACAGTTGCTGAGTTTTACCAAGCTCAACAGCAAATGGGAAGGAAAAATCACAGTATACACACAGCTGCGGGTTCGGACCAATGGAGCAAGCCAGTAAGGGGGAGGATAAAGCTCAAAGTGGCTATTTGCAGCGGGAAAACCACAGGAATGACTTACCTGGTGCGAGACTGGCAGGGGAATTCAATGGGAAATCAGGCCAAGGTTGAGGCTGAAGGCTATAAGGAGGTAGCAGTAGCAGAAATGATCAGAACAGCTCTCCAAGACATGATAAAGCTGGGACACATAACAATCGAAATTGAGTATTCGGACAAAAAGACTAAAGCCAGTTTAAAGGATAAGGGTGACTGGAAATTAGGCACATTAATGTCTGATATTAAGGTGTTGAAACGGTTTTTCTCCTACTGTTCTATAAAGGAGATTTCAGATAAAGCAAATATGTGTGCTTTTAGTATAGCTAAGTGGGCAAAAGAACAAAAGAGAAAAAATTGGACAATTTGTCCCTCTTATGTGTATGCCCCTCAATACTTGCTGGATGTTCAATTTAAGCCTCCTTGAGGCTTTGTAATAAAAAATGTGTGTTGTGGTTGTGCTAAAAAAAAAAATTAAAAATATTTATTTCTATATATAATGATTATTTACTTAAATTTTGCACCAATTAAAAGTTGCCTTTCAAAAAGCTCAAAAATAATTTTTAAACATATTTTTAAAATTGTAGTTTTATTCTTTTTTAGGTTGAGTAAGAAAAAATAATAATAATAAAGAATTCATTAATTTCAAACAAAATTATTAATATAACTATTAGATAGATAATAATATTATAGCCAATTCATTTTAACTTATATCAACTAAATCCAAAATGAGTTTTTTATTTTCTTCATCTTTTTTCTTATTGCAAATCTATTAATAGATATGAAAACAAGAAAAGTGGCAATATAGACTTTTAACATTCTAAAAAAGTTGTTTCGATTGTTATGTGGTTGTCACGTATTACTTGGCCAAATTTTCTTCCATATATGCCCCTATTTATGCCATGAGTCTTCCCCAAGTTTATTATGTTCTTAAATTTTTTCCACAGAAAACTAATATCCAAATTAACCCATGTTTCCTCTTTTCCGATGCTCCACAACAACTCATCTACAATCTCTTCTCTGCTGCCTCACTCCCACCCATAACTCACGATTTGTTCTCACATTTCCTACAAAAAAAGCTACCGAGTGCCCACCCGCAATGATCATTTCATCATCTGTCATTTACACATAGTTTATGTTCTGAGAGCAGGTAATGCAAAGGCTTATTGAGGAGTACTAAAGGAAGGATAAAAGATTATGATGAAAGGAGTGGTGAAGGCAACAATGGACAAGAGGGATAGGTTGTCGGAACTAGAATTTGAAATTCATAATCTCGTTGGGTTTTTCTATTTGTAGTGGTAATTAGGTGAGCATATTAGTCAGGCGGTAATGTTTAGGCTGTTCTTGGCATAGAAGCTGTCACTAGTAAGGGTAACTTTTTCTGCCCTTTCTGTTTAATCAATATTATTAATTATGAACATGATTTCCTTATAGGTTAAGTGTTGTTAGTGTACTTTTACCAAAAGGAACTTTTAGATCTTGTACTAATTAATTGCTTTGAAACAGATTTTGGCCCATTGCCAATTAGGATTTTGTACTAATGATCATTTATCTGTTTAAGAAGCTTGATCTTCTAAACTTGGGGTAAGAACTTTTTTCTTCTTCTTTCTAAGCTTGTAATTCAATTCATATTTTTGCTCTTCAGTACTCATTAGGAAGTTGCAAATTTTCAGTTGGTTGAGGATCTTTAGATGTTTTTTTTTTACCAGGAGGATCTTTAGATGGTCAATTGATTGATGATTATCAGCTAAGCTTTTTTAGATGTTCAATCAACTATTGTTTCATACTTTATCTCTGCTACTATATGCAATTTCTTCCTTTCAAGTTGCGAGGAAGCTATTAGAACTAATATGAGATTCTGGAGGCCAGACGCATGGAGCTGAACAAGGTAGATAGCAAGCAGAACTTGCCTAGGTGGCAATTGAACTAATAGTTGTAAATAATTTTTGTCATTATTAGGTTGCCATAGACTCAAGTTGGGAATATTCTCTTATAGTACATTTGCTCCTTAGGCTATATAGTTGTATTGGCATTCTATAATCATGACCTTTTGGGGTTAAATCAGAATCACCTTTTGCTTTGCTACACCCTGTAAAAGCTAATTTTGCACGGGAAGTGACATGTTTTTCTTTGAAACCTTTCATAAACTACCTTTCCCATTACCCCATTGGAACTATAAAGTTGTAGACAACCGAATATGTTGCTATATTATATGAAAGAGAAAAGGACTAATCTTTTAATGTCGATGTTCTACCTGAATCATATTAATTTACCAGTTTTATAAAGACCATTAACGAGCAGCTATGGCCACCACAAAGGTATTCATAATGTAAGTGTTGTTCTCCTATTTTAGTTGTTTTTCATTTTGCTTAATTGGCAAGTGGTTTCATCTAGATGCTTCAGGCACTTTTGTGTACTACTTATTTTCAAACTGCTAGAATAAATGGTTTTTTTTATTTTTCACAGTTCTTGGTTCAGTGTTTTAACTATAGTTCTCACTGTGAATTATTTCAGTAGATTTATATCAATCTTGAATTTGCAAAAAGACAAGCCTTGGATAGGTCAGCCGACTTCTGTGACTTGCTTGTCTTTGGCTGTAAAAGTGGAAGAGACAAGTGCCACTTTTACTAGACTTGTAAGTAAGATTGCAAGACATCCCGTTTGTTAAAATTTATCTGTGATTTGTGTTTATTAAAATTGCTCATGTTTTAAAATAGCTTTTTGATTTTTCAAGTTGAAGATTCAAGTTATGTATTTGAAGTAAAAACTATTAAAAAAATGGAGCTTTTGGTGCTTTCCATTCTCCAACGGCAGATAAATACCTTATTTATTTCTTCTTCTTTCTTCCAATGGCAGATAAACACTCAGCTAGTTATGAAGATTATGGGGAGCCAAGACATTGCAATGGTGCATCAACAAATGAAAAAAGTCAAAACTTTAGGTTTCTACAAAGGTTCAAAGGCATGGCTATGTGGGATCTAATGTCAAGTTGGAAAACCTAAAATAGAGATTGGAGAAATATGAGTGGATTATTTGCTTTGGTCAGATTTAAGAATCTTTGGTCATGCTAAAGGTTAAAATAATTGTAAGCTAGGATGCTTTGGTCCATATATAGAATTTGCATTGTAAAAATAATTGTTAAAATAGAAAGTACCTATTTGCTAATCATATTTTTACAATTCGTCTTATTTAATCATCTATTATACATTTTTACTCTTATCAAATAATTATATACAATTATACTTGTATTCGAACTTATTAGGTTTGTTTTCCGTTTTCATCTCTCACCCTACCATACAGTCTTTAGATGATAGTTCATTTTCTTTTAACATAGTAATCATCCGTTAGACGAGTTATGAAACTAGTTTTATTTAAAGGTCAATATCTCTTAAAGCCCTTAGCCATTAGGCCAAAAGGCTAGAAATTATTAAAATTTTTTTATTATAACACCGATCAATTATTACAATTTTTTTAAAAGAATTCAACATGTGCATGAGATGAGCATGAAAAGGGAGTTCTATGGCTCTTTGTTGCTTGCATCAATTGATGATGAAATCCTAATCATGATGAAAGATCATAGAAACATCACAAAACCTAGCTAATTCTCGTTTGTCATGTACAAGCTAGCTAGTTAAGGGTTTATGTTATATTCCATCCGATTTTAAGCCTAAAAAAATTCAAACTTGATATATAATTAAAAAAAAAGCTTGATTTATATGTTACTTTACATGGCTTGACTCAACTCAATTTTAACCCATTCTATTCATTTAAGTAGATAGCTTGAGTTTGTTCAATTTAAAGCTATTGTTTATGTTCTTTTTAATCAAAATATGAAAGAGAATATCAAACTTGATACACTTTTTCAAGTCAAATATGATCAATCTACTAGTTGACTCAACTTATTTTTAGCCTTATTTTTGCACAACATTTGTCATGTTTATTAAAAGGCAATAATATTATCGGATCTCATGGGGGGAAAAAAAGATTCACGACAATATATTAACTTAGTAGATGTACATCTATCATTTATTTGTCTAAAGTAGTTCTTAGCATGTTTAAATCTTAAGCATTACCATCAAACATTTGAGAGCAAGCCTTTGTATTTGTTCCTTTTTGCATGTTGTGGCCATCTTTTCATATTATAGTTATTAGAGGTCAAGAAAAGACTTGTATGTTACTCAAAACTTGGAAAGTCATACAAACATTTGACATTTTAATTTTACCATGAAATTGGATGAAACTCCACCATGGCGGAGAATGGATATTCTTGGAACCAGCTGGGCTGGAATTCTAGGACAACAATGTTCTAGATTATTTTTGCAGCCATTAATGTACAAAATTTACAATAATGTAGTGGCAATCAAACAATTGTCTAACATTGTCGAAATGAGCCTAAAATTGTCCAATTGGACATTAGCACAAGCTATTTTTTTAGCCCAAAACTTATCTACTAGCATTCAGCCATAACATGCCGAAGATCATCGATTGCACCCAATGGTTCTTTTATTTCAATTACTTTCATCAAATCAGCTTTGGTCCTAATTTGGGCTTCATATTCTTAGGCATTTGTTAAGTTGGCCCATGTTTTCTTAACTCTGCATATTTTTAAAAGATATATTAGAGTATGGCATTTGGGTGATGCACAGTTCTGATAGTTATTCATGAAGGGCTTATTTGGGACTAGAATTGATTTATTATTATTACTATTTAAAAATTTCTTACAAATATTTTATCCATCTCACATAAAAAAACTCCTCAAACACGTCTTTTTATAAGTAATTATTTATTTTTGCAAAATGTCTTCTTTTCCACCTTGAAGAAGAATAATTCTTGAAAGCATGAATGCCTTGAAAAAAAATAAATAAATTCTCCAAGTGCTTTTAAATTGTATAATATGTAATTTTCAAATGGTAATATACAATATGTCAGCCAAAAAATATTTAAAATTGCTTACGCAATATGCAAGTTGTTGATTTTATTTTTCAAATAGTGGATGTGGGAACTAAAATGAAGTATGAAATAAGCATTTTGGGGAAAAAATTCTAAGAGCCAATTCATTTTAACTTAAGTCAATTAACTTATTTTTTATTTTACATCATTTTTGTCTGAAATCATTTTCATTTGAAAGTTAATATTATGTAGACGTAATAATCTATTTAAAAGTACATTTTCATGATGTTGTTAATTTTTTATGAATTTTTATTTTTTAATGCCTTAAACTAGAAAAATTCATAAAAATTTAGTAAGATCTCAAAAATTGTATTTTCAATGAATTATTACAGCTAAATAATATTGGCTTTTAATTAAAATTAATTCTGGGTAAAAAAAAGTGTAAGAACAAAAATAAGTCATTTTGAGATCAGTTGACTTAAGTTAAAACAAATTGGGTATATAGCTTCACCAAATATAGCTATATATGAGGTATGTTGGCCCGCATGATGTAATGGGTATTTTTTACAATAAATTTAGCATGAAAAATTACAATAATACCTAATTAAAAAATATGAGAAAAATTGACTAAAGCCGAATTAACCTAAACAATAACCAAAAGTACGTAAATAAAAACATAACATCATATGTACTTCAAAATAATATATAATTTTGTTATTAAAAATAATTCACTAAAAATTTTCCTCTTTTATCAACTTAAATTCTAATTTTTAATACCAATGAGAAATTTATTTAGAAAAAATTGCTTTCGATGTTAGCAATTTTAAACCAAATTATCTTATTAAACTATAGAGAATAATTCATACAAAAAAATGCAATCATGAATAACAAAATAATATGATTAAAACACAAAATTTTGTTCAAATTATGTTAATAAATTAACAATTTAACCATTAACTTAATAAAGATAAAAAGATAAAAAATTTGACAAAAGCTGAATCAACCAGAACCATAGCTAGAATTAGGAAAATTATAATGATTAAAGTTTTATTTTTAAAAACAAAACTAAAAAAAAGCAACAAAAAAAAGTTTGAATCAAGACAGAAAATGGAAAAACATTAGGTATTAAAGGCTTAACAATTGATTTAATGAATGTAAACAAATGGCTTAACAAAAAATAAATAAATTATGATAACCAATGTCTTACATTAGAATATAGTACATAAAACAATAAAAGAAAATTAGAACTAAGAGAACAAATAGAAAAAATCTAGTTAAATATTATTAAATTTGGGGACCAAAATAAAACATTGATGGAACATACTAACTAACATGGAAAAGAGTAGAAGTTTAGGGACTAAATTGAGATTTAACCAAAACAAAGCGTGAGACAACCAAACACTGAAAAATGGCAAAATAGGCCCTAAAAGTGCGATTATCTTTTGAAAAGGGGATCAAACTTAAGAAAGGGTCAATTGTGTTTGAAAAAGAAAAAATAAAGAGACAAAAGCAAAAAAGAAAAAGAAAAAAAACTGTTCATCTTTAATGATGAACATTGAAAACTCCGTAATTTTTAGACGTAAGTGAGGTATTTGGGTATATTCTATAGCAACATTAGTTATAATATAATCAATATAAGTCATTAATGGAATAACATAAAAAGATAAGACTTACATTGACATTAAGTAAAATGTTAGTATAGATAATTATAAACATACAGAGTAGCCAACTAAAGATGTGTTTATATAGTATCAAAAAAGCATTAAAGATAACAAACGAAAAATGATTAAAGCAATTTTATTAATTAATTCAAATAAAACCATTAAAAGAAAGAAAACTTCTGGTGTTTATACTATAGAATAACATTACATAATATACATGCATAAATTTTTTAGATTTTTACTCACCAATAAATTAATGATAAAATAAAACCTTTTAAGAACCATGTATTCATGTATAGTACAATTGTCCACTGATTTCAACTAATCAAAATTCTAAATCTAGTCTATGTAAAATGCTCATGCATTATGACAAATTACCCACTTATTTCAACTAATCAAAATTCTTAATTGAATCTATGTAAAATAATTATGCATTATGAAAAGTGTGCATTTGTTTCACCTAATCAAAATTTTGAATCAAACTTATATAATTAAAACTCTAAGTCAAATCATGCAAAAGAAAATGCTTTTGGAATTAAATATAGTTAATAAAAGTATGTCTCTCACTTTCATTTAAGGTTTTGTCATCTTAAATTTAAACAGACCATTAAAATTTTTATTTTCCTAAAAGTTTATCATAGGTATCTGAAAACCTGTTACACCCGTGACCGGGGATTGAGGCACGCTTCTTCCCTTCTCTTTAAAATATTTTACTTTTGGTATATACAAAAATTCTGATTTGCAAAAGAAAAAAAAAAGTTTATGAGAGATCATGAAAGTTGGGGACCATTACAGTAGAAATATTAGATTTAGGGACTAAAGAGTGATTTTAACCATTCTGCAAGAGAGGGGGAAAAAAATTGAAACGGTGGGTGGACGTGTCAAAAATTGGGATAAAATACTCTTGGGTCCCTATAATATTTATTTTATCTAGTGATATTGTGATAGTCTCCAAGCTTTATGATTCCAATCATGTCACTATTAGCAAATGGTCTACCGTCTAACTAGTGATAGCAGGTGAAAGTGAGCGAATATTATAAAAGATATGAAATATTCAATAATCAAAAGAAGAGTTTGATCATAAATCGATAGAAGTGAAAAAAAGCCATGGTTTGAAATTACTGTCAATGAATAGTAAAAATCGTTCATATTTTATTCTAGCATTCCTAGCCCGCTTAGCACGGGCATCGTCTTGTCACAACGCTGGTCCGGCTTCAAGACACCCATTTATTACTTGAACTTCTATTTGTTATGAGACTTGGAATCTGACTATTAAAAGGAAAAAAATATTGACATTTTTCAGGGGGTAAGTCAACTGATTACGTGCATGCTTAAGTTCTCCTACTTCTAGAGACGGAGAAAGGTTAGGCATGCCATGCTTTTGAATTCGAAGACCCAGACACAGCTTGAAATTAGAGGTTATCCTGTCCAAGATTAATTATCCATATCAGCAATAGTTGGAGTTGGAATTGTGACACCTTAACTAAACATGATTAACAAGGCTATAATAATAAAAATAAAATAGTACAATAAATATACTTATTTGAAGACATTCTCTGGGGCAGGGTGGTAATTTGTTCTTGTCCTCCATAATCGATGTCCGACCCTATTCTATTCCTGTGGGCTGTCCCTGCCTCTTCCGGTTCCGGTTGACAAAACAAAACCCAAAACAGGACAAGTTCTATTAAAAATCACCTAACCGGAACATTATCCGAACTTAATTAGAAAATACCAAACAGTAGGCCAAGCAAGAAGACTGCTACAGTATTTAATTTGCCAATTTCGTAGCAGTTGTTCCGATTGTTGTAAAGTGTTTGTACTGGCTGCTGGGCAAGAAAAGCCACCAATCGGAGCAAAGCCGGCTTTTATCCCTGCGTAACCTGCTCCCTACTGGCATGTGAGTCATGTGACCGGTGGCGGCAGGCCAAGCCGGCTAATATTACTAGTATTTAGGTTGTCCGATGGAAATGACAAAAATCTCAAATTTATTGCTAATATTTAGGTGTGGACTCATATCTGTCACAATATTTTTTTTAATTTCTTACTAATATTTTAAAATTAGCTCAAATTGACCACTAATAATTAAAAGTTGTAAGTTGTAAGTTTTGTAATTTTAAGATAATAATGTAATATTTAACAAATTTTAAGGATCTTCAGTTATTTATCAATTTTCTTTAATAGAATCCAACATCTGTCCCATGCCCGCTGCCTCCAACACCTGTTGCTTCCAAGACCCGTCGTCTCTGACACCCACACCATGCCCTCCACCTTGCTAACATTAAAGAAAAAATGATAAATTACTTAAAGTTCTTAAACTTTGTTAAACATTATATTATCATCCTGAAATTACAAAACTTGTAACTTTTAATTGTCAATGGCTAACTTAAATTTATTTTGAAACATTGGTGGGAGATTGAAAAAAAAAAAACTATAGTGGTAGATATGACCCCGCACATAAACAGTAGTATCAAATTTAAGACTTTTATCATTGTAAAATTTTCAAAAAGTCCCCGGGATGGAAGGAGTGCCCTCCCTCAATATTCTTGTACATTAAGTATATTATCTATGTGTATATGTAAGAAGAAAATTCAAGATACCTATTATCTCTACTGTGACATCTCCTAATCTTTTAATGTTTTCAAAATGGAGTTTGACCTCCTAACTTAAACTCCTAACTTTGTCATTGGGTTTATGAAAGCTTCACTTACTCACATTCTGTTTGGGAATCCTTCACTTTACCCAAAAGTTTAATGAATCTTTCACTTACCCTCCACCCATAATAGTGAGAACAGAAAATGTTCTTTTCTTCTCTCCTTAGGGAGGCTAAATTGACCATAATTTCCCTAAGAGACAATAACACTTTGCTAATTTAACTAAAAATTTGTACAAAATTATATGTGATAAAAATCATTTTTTTCCCATTACCAATAAGACTTTGTTGGCCAAACTTAGTATATATAACACTACATTTGAGAAATGCGTCTCAATTGTTGCATTTGAAATATAGTAGCTAGACACAATGTATAATTAAATGTGAAATATGTTTGACAAATCAGTACTTAAATATATCTTTTTTCATATTTTTGACAAATTAACAATTAAATATATTCTTTCGATAACTAGCTAGAAGTGTATGATAAAATAGTTGTTCCATTAAGTAGAAAGTAAAAATTATTGTACTACAGTATTATTTTTGGAGTTAACAAATTTCTAAAAGAACTTTCTCAAAAGTTAAAACCAAAAAAGAACAGCCAATGCGTTAAGGATGAAAAAGAAACAACAATTAAAGATGAGGAACCGCCCCTTAGATTTACCCTTCAATTAAAATAATTGGCGCAAAAGGAAGGGCTTAGCTTAGGCTGGCGTGTGGGACTCTAGCACTCCCTTGCAAGAAAAACATACCAAAATTTGGTGAAACAGTATAAAATCAGCTGGAACTTATGGCATTACACAACCAAACCCAATAGAGGCCAAAGCTTCTGTCTCCTCCCATTTCCCATCCTTTCTGTTGCTTCCACCAGAAAATATATATATATATATATATACATACCAATGGAAGGACTCATCCCTATGGTTTACAGGGCAATCAAGAACAGCAGAACCAGGCGGCAATACAAGTGTCTCTCCTCCACTGAATTGGTGCCGCTGTACACTATGGCTTCTCCGGTTAAAGGGCTCAGCTGGGTTGGGCCAGAGAGAAGAGCCGCCGGCCACCGGAGGAACAAATCTTCTGGAGATATTTCATCGTCGGTGGATATTGATTATGGCAGATGCAGAGGTTCAGGCTCTGTAGCTCCGGCGAAGAAGCAGCTGGTGCGGTTTAGGAGCCATAGATGGCTTTCATGTGTGACTGGTGCAGCCTAAGGCTGGCAACTTACCTTGTGTCCTAAGGTTTTTGGTCACCTTTCAAGGTACATAAATAATGCTTGTTTCATAAACCCTTCAACAAAAAGAAAGGGTTACTGTATATTAATTTCCTCTTATTATACGTATCAATTGTACTCCAAAAAGCTTGATTTAATCTGCAGTGCAAAATCTCTAGTTTGACTATTGCCAGATTTAGAGTTTTTTTTGTTTGGGCAACAATACTTCAGCAATTAACTTAAACAATAATAGTTTTTTATGATAGAAATTTAGAGAAGCTATTATTAAATGTAGATAAATTACTATTTTCAATTGAAGAATTTAACATAAAGAAAAAATAAACTAAAGATTTGGTTGGCTTGGGGCGGTATTTTTATAATTATTATTGAAATAATTGATGATGTATATGTTATCTTTTTCTAAAGCTCCCCGGCCAAGGTTAGGAAGATGTAAGAAAAAGTCCAACTTTAGTGATGTTCATTCATCGTATGAAAATGATGTTGCATTGAACTCATTTCTCATTCTTGACGAGGTGCGTGGGCGTGGCTTTGTCGTACAAAGTCTTTTATAATAGGAAAATTTACAAAAGCCCACCCAATGTTTGCTTAACCTACACTTGTCCCCCTCTATTTTAGAAGACCTACAGTTTCCCCCCTTAAATTATCACATCTGTCAGTTTGTCTGATATGCTAGTAGGCTAAATGTCTTAATTGACCAACAAGATTTTCAATTTGTGCAAATCAACTATAATATTCATCCCATGCCACTTTTAATCCATTTTTCCTAAATGTATAATATATTTCTAATAATTTTTTCATTCCTGAATAATTTCTATATTTATAAATTTACTATTTATTTCTAAATCAATAATATATTTCCATGTTTATAAAGCAAGTTTAGCATTAATTTACTTTTTAACATCTTATTCATTTTTTAATTAATTCAAATAAAGAAGTGCCATTTTTCAAGAGAAATATATTTTAACTAATTTGATGTATCTGTTGTTACTAATTTGATGGATTTTTTTTATCTAAATACCTTCAATATGAACTAAATCATATGGTATAACATTGAGCTAGTTATATAAGTAGAAGCATGTGAAGTTTTAATTGGTAGATGACGACAGATAAAGGATATATAACGTGAACTAATCAGCTCAATTAGTGATACTGGTAATTACAATAAATTTTGAATAAAAAAAATAAAAAATCTTTCTTCCATATATTTATCTTCTAATATGCATATTTATTATTAGCTTTATTCAATGTTATTTCAATTAATCACTTACAAGCTGTCAGATGTGACAGTTTAAGGGGGGAAAACTGTAAGTTTTCCAAAATAGAGGGGTGCAAGTGTAAGTTAGGGCAAACATTGGGGGGATTTTTTTAAATTTCCCTTCATAATACTCATATATAAATATATACTCCTTTTATCCCATTTTTTTTGCAACATTCTCTATTTAGTAATTAATTTATAATTTTTTATTTTTAATATTTTAGTATATAAATTAAAAAATTTTATTTATAAATGATAAATAAAGACTTATAGTTTCTAAAAATATATATTTTTTAATTTTTCTAACAAATAATAATGTGAGTAAATTTAAGTCAAATTATTAAAATCAAATGTTTCAAAGAATGAGAAAGAAAAGAGCAATATATTACAACTTACAAGTTATAAGTTGAACAGGAAAAGAATAGAGAATTACTCGTTTAAGTGGCTAGCGGCTAAGTTTTTTACCTCCATTGATGGTTGAACCTTGGTGAACTTGTACGTTGTCACTTGAGTTAGACTTTAAGTGCTTGTAGACGGGGGTGAGCATCAGTTTGTTTGATTTGAAATCGATACAAATATAATAATTTGATTGGTTTTTAGTTTTTGTAAAATATACATTCAAATTATTTAAATTATACTGAGTTATTTCAAAAATGATGGCGGTCAGTCCCATAAATTTTGAATCCGGGTAAGTATTTTGGGAGACGGGTCGGGTAAAATGGGGCGGGTGGTTAGTTGTGGCGTATTTACCATTGTGCCACCCAGTAAAACGTAAAGGAATAATAGATCTGAGGGTTCGTCTCGATCATCCCCGTCGGCGGACCTTCATCTGAGCTACCTCTAGATCTCCTCCGCCTCCGCTCACCGGAAACTGCTGCTGAGGGGAAGGAAGAAAAGAAGGAGGAAGAGGAGGAGAAGAAAGAAGAGGTTAAAGAGGAATAGAAGACCGAAACAACTAAAGAAGCAGCCAAACCCGATACAGAAGAGAAGCCAGCTGAAGCATCCGAGAAGGTTAAGGCCGAAGCTCCGCCGCCGGCAGAATCCAAAGAGGAAGAGAAGCCAGCTGAAGCATCCCATAAGGTCGAGACTGAAGCTCCGCCTCCAGCCGAATCTAAAGAGGAAGAGAAACCTGCGCCTCCGCCAGCGGAGGAGGTGAAAGAGGTGTCAGAGAAGCCCCCGGCAGTCGACGACGACGGCACTAAGAACGTGCAGGCGATTGAAGAGACTGTGGTCCCCGCAGCAGCCCCTGCAACCGCCGGCAGGAGGAGATCCGGAGGTCGCTCAGATGAAGGTCCGCCGGCAGGGATGATCGAGACGAACCCTCAGATCTGTTATTTCTTTACGTTTTACTGGGTGGCACAATGGTAAATACGCCACAACTAACCACCCGCCCCATTTTACCCGACCCGTCTCCCCTTACCCGGATTCTAACGCTGACCGCCGTCATTTTTTAAATAACTCATTTTTTCGATTTTGTTTTTGAAAAAAAACAGAGCCTTAACTTTTTGTTATATTTTGACTCAATTTTATTCATATTATTATTTATTAGAAAAAATTAAAAAAATATATTTAGAAACTACATATCTTGAATTATCATTTATATACAAAATTTTTTTATTTATATATTAGAATGTTGAAAATAAAAAATCATAGATTAATTGCCAAGAACAAATGGAGCAAAACTTTTGAGACGGAGGGAGTATATAAGAACTAATTCAAACCTTATAAATTACATTTTAATTTATTTTTTCGGTTCATTCAGTTTCTCTTTTTAAGATCTACGCACATAGTGCATGCAAAAAAATAAGATAAATATTTAAAATTTTACATCTCATAGCCAAAATTAAAAAATGATCAACAACAAATAGTCCAAAATTAATACGAAATAGCTCTATATATGTAGGGTCTTATGGATAATGGTTAAATACTTATTATTATTTGATTTATTTGATTTTAAGTATATGATCTATTAACCGATCCAATAACAAAACATGAAATTCAATTTTGGTCTAAATAGATAGAACTAGCTAGAGAAACAATTAAACCATTTTATCCAAATGTAATAAATCTTTTAAGCTTTTCCGATTTTGTTTGAATACTGTTCATCAATACTTGTAGGAGATATCAATAAGGCGTTTAAGTTATAAAAGATTTTAATTTGTTCCTGCCAAGCTAGCTAGTTGGCAGAAAGAGATCACATTGCATGGGCCATGACTGGAGTTTGAAACCTCTCAAACTCTTGCCCAGCCAAAAATTAGAAAATGTCAAATGTGGCTCAAATGCCCCCAAGGTTTGAGAATCATGCAAGTAACTCTCTATCCTTCATAAATTCCCTCGTTTAATATTTTCAAAATGCTTCTGAGTGTTACTTAATATTTTCTATCTAGAATTAGTTTTTAGTTGTCTCAATTAGATTGTCTTATGCTAGTTTGGATTTCATGCTCACTGGATTCAGATTATTATGCATTTCTGCGGTCTCTTACTTGCTGCTTGTTAATGGTTGCACAAAGGATTCAAATTGGTTCACTCTTAACAAAGGAATACGGCTGGGGAATCATTTATCCCCTTACATTTTTCATCCGTCATGTAGAAGTATTTAGTAGCTATTTTGGGAAGTTGTAGGTTGAAAATCACCTGCTAGGCGTAAAAGTGATTATCACTGGTCCTTCAATTAATCATTTGCTATTTGTTGATTATTGTCTGCCCTTTTTCAAACCAACAGTTGATACTATGCATACTCTATGCCAAGCTTTGCTGTTGTTCCATGGGGGCAACTAGTCAAGAGGTAAATTATTCTAAGTCCAAATGGGCATTTTCGAAAAAAATATCCCATCTCATTTTATTAGACATTCCCATTGAGCTCTCTTCTTCCATATTAATAATGGTCTTACCAAGTATCTTGACATCCCTTTTGACCAAGATTTATTCAAGAATGGTTCCTATAAGTTTTTATAGACTCGATTAACGAGAGTTTAGCTTCATGGAAACAGAAACTTCTTAACTCATTAGGCAGATTCACACTAATTCAGTCCTCTTTTGTCTTTTCTCCCTATTTATCTCATGTCCCTCTTTAAAATCCATGTGGGCACATATAATCAACTCTTTAAATCCTTTGTGAATTTTTGTTGGTATGGCAGTATAGAAACCAGAGGTGTTCATTTCTGGAACAAAACTTTCCTCTCTTTATAAACGAATGGGCAAACATGGTATAAGAGATATGATTCTCTTTAATCAAGGTCTTTTGGCTAAAACCTTTTGGAGAATTATGATTGTTGATGATTCTTCTCTTGTGTACCAAGTTTCTGAAGCCAAGTATGGTAAGAAGGATTGTCTCTGGATGGTCCCTAAACATGAAAATGCTTCTCCTATCCAGCGGTGACTATTGTATGATTGATAGCTTATTTCTTCTAATATTAGATGTCAGATTGGGGATGGTTCTACCATTAACGTATGGTCTGGTTATTGGCTGCCGCATTATCCCCCATCAATTTGAATAGCTCTTGCAAACCTGATCTTGTGATTCTTTGCTTAAATGGTTAAGGATATTGTGCTTCCAAATGGCTCAAGATGGAATCATTCTCTCATCAATGCTTTATTTCAGGATAAAGATGCCTTGGTCGCTATCTCTAATTCCCCTACTCGTACTAAATGTATACGAGAGACTAAAATATGGAACAAGTCCTCTAAGGGTACTTATGACTGCAAAAAAGTGGATGGAGCATGGAAGTCCAATATTAGGATTGCTGCTGTTGCTTAGGTTTTGTTATCTCTAAGAGGATTGTCATTGACAATTCAAGCTCAAATTTTGAACCTCATTATCCTCTAAAGTAGCAGGATTAATGACTATTCAATAAGCCATTTGGTATGCGAATTTGAATTTTACTCATTTTCTTACAATTTTAATTGATTGTGTTCATGTTTTTAGAAGCATTAAAGAGCCTCGTGGTGCCCCCTTGGAAGTTCAACATTTGGTCAGATCTAATTAAAATTAATGCTAAACCTATAAAGAAATTTACAAAAATGATTCTACAAAATTTAGTGGCAAATAGTAATTGGAGTAGCACTATGCACGAAATCCACATAAACTTAATCCGACTGATCAATTTCAAAATGCTGTGAAAAATGAATTGGCGGATGGATTTGTCAAATTCACTTTTGATAAGATTATAACACTACTCTTTAATTCGTCTCTTAGATTTTTTTGGTGGGTATAAGATTACTAGGTGTGTAAGAGCTAAGAAACAAGAATGTGAAACAAAATAAGTCGCCCTCAAATTGTCGATGCCACCTAAGGCATCAAACAAATCGCTCACAAAATATAAAAAAAAAAAAATCTAATAGAAACCAATGTTTCTGTCTGAATTTCCCAATTTCCATCCCATTTGCTCTTCTATAGGAAGAAAACATTAATGGAAGGGCTCATTCCTATGGCATATAGGGCAACCAAGAACATCAAAATCAGGCAGCAATACGAGCATCTCGACTCCGGTGAATCTCAAAGTTGCAAGATTTCAGACCTGTACGTTAATGGGCAAAGCTTTGTGTTCTTGGTGCCTTCTCCAGTCAAGAACGTTAGTTGGTTTGAGGTAGAGGAAAGTGTCGGCCACAGGAGGAACAAGTCTTTTGGAGATCTTTCACAGTCTGTGATTGGTTATGGCAGAGGCAGAGCCTCAGGTTTTCTTGTTTCGGTGAAGAAGCAGCTGGTGAGGCTTAGGAGCCTTGGATTGTTTTCATGTGTGACTGGTGCAGCATAAGGCTGTCTCTGCCTGCCGTGTTCACTGAGGTTTTCTGGTTGCCTTGAAAACTTATCTGAAAAATGCTTCCTTTAACACAAAGAAAGGACTTTTACGTTTCTTTTATGTACTACATTACTGATTACACTCCAAAAGCTCTGATTGGGAATTTCACTGCAGAAATCTTGTTTGATCACAGATCTGGATTATTTTTTGTGGGAATTTAATTTGCTTGGTGAGCAAGTCTTTCTGAGTTCTTTATGACTGTTCTTCTTAGTTTGATGAAGTTAGAGTTTGGAGTTAATGACTATAAATAGATAGTGTCATGGTTTAATCATGCCAAAAGCACCAAGCAGACAAAAGCAAGATTTTAGGGTGTGAATTCAAGAGATAAAAGAGGATTCATCGGTCAACAAGTGCTTATTATGAGCATATTGCTCTTTTAATCTTCATAATTTATCGATCTTAGCATATTTCTACTATTTTTGAATATAAGCTAGATGAAATGTTAAATTCATATGTGATTGTTGTTGATCATGGACTTTGCTTATTCTATTTCATCACACATGATAAGGTTGGAATACAGTATTGAACCGTTAGGAGATAACAGAATGAGGTATGTCATTCTCATATAATTTTCTGGCTAATATGGCTGCCGCAAACTAGAAGTGGAAACGAGCCGAACTATTTATCAAACAGTTCAGGCTCGAGTTCCGTTTTTTTGTTATCTAGCCGAGCCTAACGAGCATCGAGCCATAAGATAAATTTGAATCTTTAACAAGCCGAGTTTTGAGCCGGGTAGTGTTCAGCTCGAATCCTTATTAAGTCTAACGAGCCTGGTAAGAAAATTAATATAATACTCCCTACATTCCAAATTCTTTACACAATTCACTTTTCAATAATTAATTTATAATTTTTTATTTTCAATATTTTAGCATATAAATGAAAAACCTTTATATATGAATGATAAATTAAGACCTATGTATTCCTCAAAATGAGTTCGATTCAAGCTTCGAGTCTATCGAGCTACTGAGCTGAACTCGAACTTTTTCAAACTGAATTTCGAGCCTCATTTTCAAAGCTCGTTGAGCTCGAGCCGAGCCAATTCTTAACGAGTCAAGCTTCGAGCCTAGGAGTGTTCGGGCTCGGCTCGGCTCATTTCCACCCCTAATGCAGACAGTACCGGTTGATGCAGTATAAGATTTAAAACACTAATACATCTACAGCCAAATTAAACCGGGAGAGGCTGAGTTTAATTTTTCAAAGATGGCAGACCAAATGTAAGGATAACCAATGAAAATAACACAATATTCTAGAAGAGCAATTAGAATATTGAAAATGTAGTAGTAATTAAGAGTTAATTTGGCTGGGTTTTTCTTGAGAACCAAAACATGTGTTTTTTTTTCTTTGTAGCGGCTAGGATTCCCCACTAAAATTAATGGACTTAAAAGGCTCAAATTAAAATTCTTTGTACACAAGAAATATAAATGTCATATAGGTGCAACCTCCACCTAATACAATGCGTACTTCGGTTGGGAATCAACTTCAGGTTCAACTAATGGCTATCACAGGAAGGTCGCGGTACACCCCAAAATCTCACATGGGAGCCTGTGTTTATATGGCCTCTAGTGTCAAAATTTAAACACAGACGTTTACCATTTTCACAAAAGATATATGCCCATGTGGTAAAGAGGAAAAAAGAACTAAGGTACTGCAACTTGTTCAACATATTGCAGGTTTAGCAACTACATGGACAAATGCCCAGGTGCAAAAAACTTACCTCATTGTGGACAAGCAAGGGAAGGTGAGCCTTCATCCATTACAATCATTGGAGAGCTCATCCGAGGCTGACTGGAAGTCCATAAACCCACCAAAGAAACTAAATCACATTGGATTCAGATTCTGGGAATCGTGTAGCACTAGAAAATGTCTCACAGTTGATGCAAGGAAGGCGGTGAAACGAAGACTTGGTGTTGCTGCTTGCAAATTTGATGGCCCCAAGACTTTTCAGTTATTTGCCTTTCGGTTCCATTTCCACAATGCTTTCTGCTGCTGTAATGTTCACAATGGTTGAATAAATGTGACTCTAACAGTTAGCAGTCTAAGTAAAATAAGATACTAAAATTTATGCAGATCATAGTGTCTGTTACTTGAGAAGCAAACAACTAGCTCAACGTCTCGGTGTCACTGAAAGTCTCACTTTTCTTGGTCTTTTTTTAATAGGCTCGTAATTTTCATGGTTCTGAAGCTTTTATAATGACTTCTTATCATCAGAATTTCTGCTCATTTGGAGCACAAACACTGTTCTGTTAAAAGATGGAAACTTGTTTACGTTAGAACGTTTGGCACTATATTGCACACTTCAAAAAGCACAGGGACGAAAGTTGGTCTTTCGTCCAATGATAAGAACAACAGGTCAACAACGGCGAAATGGGTGCAAAGGTCAAGATCCATGGCTTCGATTGGTGGTGCTTCAATTCAAGAGCGCCTCCTCAGCCGCCTCCCTCCGACGCCTCACCGCGCAGTTCCACACCAAGCGGTGGAGCACCTATCTTTCTCTTCTTCCTCCACCGGTCGAGGTCAGCCACTGTGCCGTTCAAATGTCTGATCGGGGCTTCTCATTTTTCTGATTTTGTGATTATAATTGGGCAGCGTTTCCTTCCCAAATTGCGACGCAGCTGAAGTTCTCTTCCTCACCATTGCGAACGGAAGCCGTTCGCCAGTTGGTGGGATCCCTCACCAGAACTCAGGGCCTTCGCTTCGCTGTGGTATTTGCTTTCTCACTGTACCACTTTCTTCTGATTTAGTAGCTCTAGTTTGGCAACAAGATTGATTCATCATAGAATTCATAAGTTCAGAAAATTTTGAAAATTTTGTCTCTACAATTTTCAAACTTTTTAAATTAATGCATTCTAAAATGTATTTTGGTGGCAAATCATACAATTTGAAAGTTTTATGTGTATTTTTTGCTTCCAAAACTTGAAGGTTGTGGCGCGGTTCAATGAAATTGTGACCAAGCAGTTGTTGGAGGGAGCCTTGGACACATTCAGAAAGTACTCTGTCAAGGACGAGGACGTTGATGTCTGTAATTAATCTATTACATACCCTTTATGTTTCTGTTGTGTTATTTTTGTATGTTCGAGCATGTGCATCTGAGTGGTTGTTCTTGAAATATTGCACTTTTATGGAATTTTTCAACCCTTGAAGCGGACTATGCATATCAATTCAACATCTTTTCTCCTTTTCCCCTAATATGTTTACCATGGAACTTCTATACGCAAGTCTTCTTTCTTTGGTGTGACTGCTCTTTGCTTCATTATTTTTAGGTTTTCTTCAAGCATTTATTATCTGTTATTGGCAATTTTAATCCCATTTAATTGTTTGCATCCTTTATATCAGGTTGTATGGGTTCCTGGTAGTTTTGAAATTGGTATTGTTGCAGAAAGGCTAGGGAGGTCTGGAAACTATCATGCAGTTTTATGTATTGGAGCTGTGGTTTGTACCTCTTCAATGTTTTCTTTCTGAGTCTAGCCTTGAGCCATTCTCAATTTGCTAGAACGAGTATACATTTGTTTGCTTTCCCTAACCTTTGGCTGTTTTGTTTGTAAGTAGATAAGAGGTGATACTTCTCATTATGATGCTGTTGCAAATTCTGCTGCATCTGGGGTGCTTTCAGCTGGTTTAAAATCAGGTTATCTTTTGAAATTCTGTGTTAAATTAATGAAGAAGGATTTTGCTACATTCTTCATTTGACATTTAAATCATGATTGTTTTGGTGATTTGTTAGACAAGGAACTTGAACATAAGTTTCAATATTTTTGGAAAATGTTAGAAGTTCAGGGCTCAGCTATATATACTTCTGTGAGCTTTTAGTCTGCATAATACTTCTTTGTTGGCACTTAGGAACTCGTGTATTACAGCTACCCTTTGTGGGGATTTGATTGCTTCTCAAAAGAAGACAGGATATTCTCTTTTCATTTGTCTGGATTTTGCTCTGTTTATTTGTGGCTTTTTAATTAAAGCTGTTGTGTATGAATTTTCTAGGTGTTCCTTGCATATTCGGTGTTTTGACGTGTGATGATATGGAGCAGGTAGAATCAAAATTATCTTTCTCCTCACAATACTATATGGGAATATCATTGTTTTGCAGCCTCTGCTCCTCTGTCCCGTAGCCTGGTCTTTTTTAAGCTTTTTAGTGTCATATTTATCCCTTGGTTCATGGCCTTAGAATCCTGGAGGCATGTAAGTTTACATGATTTGGCATTTAGAGAATGCCTGAAGCTGGCTATTTATTTGCTTGCACTTTTTTCATCATGGTGTTTGTTTGTTGTGTGTGAGGGGTGGTGTTGGAGGAAGATATGGTGCAAGTAGTTAAGAACTGGACATTTTTGTTTTGCTGCAGGCACTCAATCGAGCTGGAGGTAAATCGGGCAACAAGGGTGCTGAGTGTGCGTTGACAGCTGTAAGTTGATATGTTAAGCAATACTATTTAACAAGGTGCTCAGCTTTCTTCTCTCCTCTAAGCTGATAGCTGGTAACTGCAGTCTAAGTACTATCAACTGGCTTAAGTTCTTAATGTTTTCTTTCTTTAGCATGAAACTGTGGGAAATATGCAATATACTGTTGGATAATGAGGCTGTGTTTCTTGTTAAGTGTCTTGGAGATTTCAAGCCTCTAGCGTATAGGAAGTATGTCTTTATAAGCTTTCCCTTTAAGATAAGTGATTAATATTCACAAATAGTTGTGGTATTTATGAAAGAGAAAAAACGAAGTGTTAATGAAGACCAAAATAATCATAATCCTCACATGCAAATGGAGTTCAAGTATGTTGATCATGGCAGAGGTCATCAAAAGGCTTTTCACATCATGGACAACTTGTTTCATCCATTTCATATTCCTGGCAAACAGTTTGGCTTTATGGGTGGATTATTATTCCGTGTACAGGACATAGAATTTTGGACAAAAGAAATTAGTTTCTGGGCTAGAAGCTTGTCTAGTGATCAACTAGATTATTTTGCAAAGAGAAAGAGAAAGATATAAGGCTTATTGTTATGCCTGGTGGAATAAAACTCCTGACTGCTGGTTTACCTTAAAATATTGAGTATGTTATCTCAATCATTAGATCTCCACCAGTTACGAGTATGTTATTCACTCTGGTCATTATTATGATGGTGGTTGTGATCAGGCCACATAGCATATCATCACTAGCCTACATGACATGCCATTGTTATGCAGTATTAAGGGCGTCTCCAATTATCGTAAACTTACCTCTCTGTGTGCTTTCTATTTTATTTATTTATTTCATTTTCATTTGCAAACGTTTACTCTGTTTTGATATTCATAAATTCCTTTATCCTCCTACACAGATTGAGGTGGCATCCCTGTTTGAGCACCATCTAAATGGTGGCAATGTGAAACCATGAAGAGCTTGAGTTGTCATGCTTTTGACCAGTTTCATATTTCATGTGAGTAGCTAGCTATCTTTGTTGTAGATCTTATGTTTAAAGCACTAGATATAGGACATATTTACTTGGTGGTATTGCGTCAAATTCATTGAATTGGATTCTTTGATGTAAGATACTACAATAGGGAATTAGATTCAATGAATTTAATGGATGCGACCAAGCAACATGCCCATAGTGTATGGAGTTGTTTTGGCTCATGCAAAATGGTTGGCATGGTTTCAACAACCAAGTCTGAAATCTGAAAATTCTCATCTTTGTGCCATTCCAGTATTTTCAATAACATGAAGAAAAAATGTCTAAAAGTTTTAGCAGGAAGTGTAACAACTGATTGACTTACTGTTTTTTCTTATCATATGTCAACTTATTAGCCTGAGTGCATGAAACAAATATATTTATCATCATCACATCGCCATGATGCTGGTGGTGATGATAGTTCTGTAAACATGGGGAAGTTGGGCACTAGCATAGTAATGTGCATGGCATTTCTGTGGCGGTATGATATTGGTTGCAGTGAACTCCATAACCCAGTGTTTCAATATTGATTTTGATCCCAACTTTCTGCAGATTGACATGGCATCTCTGTTTGAGCACCAAGGCAAGTAGTGTCAATGTTTGCATGTCACACCTTGAAGAGGTTGACTTGGTATGCTCTCCGGTTTTATTTTCCAGTAAGATGCAGGATTATGTTGGACCTTTATTTGCAAAAACTGTTGGGACAGATTGTACTTTCTTGGTTCCATGTACTGTTGCAAAATGGTAGGCGGGCTTCCATCAGCATAGGCTAGAAAGTAAAACTAGCGATCTCTGTTCATCTCCTGAGCTGCTGAGAAAAATAAGAAGGGTTCAGTGAGACTGCCTCTCATTGCGCAAGTTCGTCTGCTCGCTTTTTGTTGTATTCGGAAGTCGCTTGAACTTGTAATAGATGAACGTGAATGTAGTGTGTCTGGCTTCTCTTTGTCTACAAAAAATGCCCAGTTCTATAATTTGGTTTTGGTTAAACTTAAAAACTTTTAAGATTGAACCATAGAGAGATTGTAGAGGATATTAATTCATGCTAGTCCGGGACCATCTTAAAAATGTCAGTATATCATCTACGCAAGATTTTTTTACAAAATAACACACTTCTTTTCTTCATAAAATTTAAAAAACAATGTTAATTTTATGTCATTTGTATCTATCAGTATTATTATTTTGTAGCAAGGTTTTCTTTATTTATGGTATGAATATTGTGAGAGGCAAAAATGAAAAACCTGCTGCGATTTCCACCACGGCTGCAGCCACTGGCATTCCTAACAATCTGGCGTATACAAGACTGGTGGTTGTTTCAAAGCACCCCTCTGCAAGCAAACAAAATGTAGAGGAAGCCGATTCTAATATGCCCTCTGATGGACGACTAGGGGCAGAGTGGTAATGTCCAGACTCATTTCAATTTTGCCACTAAAGAGGGTTACCTCGTAATTGGGGCAACAACTCGGCGTAATTCGACTCGCCTCTGTGCTTGCCTGACAAAAAGTTGAAACAAAAAGGACCAAATCAGGGAATAAAGATGAAAGTAGAGAGAAGCTTGGGTCCCAAGTTAATTTAGAAAAGATGCAAAATAGCCAGGCACAAGGTGAGGCTTCTGCTGGGGAAGATTTTGTCTGCATTCATGTCTGGAGTAAGCTACCTATCTGACATGCGAAACTCAATCAACTATTCTTTTCAACACAACATAGTACATATCATGTGACCACCAAACCATGATCCAGCATTAGTCATGAGAATGAAGGAAACTAAATATTCTCTCCCTCTTTTAGTTTTTAAATCACCCACCATGCCACGAAAGTGTGAAGTTGAACCTAGATTGGCAAGTCATTACCAAAGCTGTAATCTGAACTTCTTGTCATGGTAACGTTGCCACTTAACTGTGCTAAGCCTCCAATTACTACCGGGTTGATCTGTAGCCTTCAGACGCATTCATCAAAGCTTCCTTGCAAACCAAGTTTCTCCATTTCTAGTCTGTTTCACACCCCAGTAAACCAGGTATGGTTTTGCTTTGTTTGCTGATGTAATTTGAGTGTGCAAAGAACATTGGTTTGTTTCTTCATTTTTTGTAGATTCTTTTTTTGTAGAGTGTGGCAGCAATAATTTTTCCAGATGGGTCAGAGCCGAGGCTTTATCCACTGACAAAGAGAAGATCAGAAGGAGCAATTCCTATAGTGGCTAATTATAGACTGGTTGATGCAGTTGTGAGTAACTGCATCAACAGCAACATAAACAAAATATATGCCCTCACCCAACTGAACTCTACTTATCTGAATGCCCACCTTTCAAGGGCATACTCTGCTGCTGCTCTTGGAAAAGAGGGCTTTGTGGAAGTGGTTGCTGCATATCAGAGCCTTGAAGACCAGGACTGGTTTCAGGTACGGCTATATTTGAATTTGTATGCTATCTTCATGTCTACCTTCAAATTCAGAAGGCTTGGCTATTTTGCAATTCTCGAGTTTCACCTGTTGCTTGCTTCCTAATCAGGGAACTGGTGATGCTATTAGACGGTGCATGTGGATACTGCAAGAGTATCCTGTGACACAGTTTCTGGTCCTTCCAGGCCATCACCTGTACAAAATGGACTATGACAAGGTGATAGAATTCCACCGCAAAAGCAATTCTGATATAACTATTGTTGGATCAAGTGCAACGAGGGACCTTGACTCTGGTTTTGGTATTCTGAAATTAAATTCAGAAAATGAAGTTGTGGGGTATTGTGTAAAGTCACAGAATGGATCAATGGACTTTACCAGAGTAATTATCTTTAGCAATTGCTTCTCCCTAGCTTTTTATAATTTCATGGTTTTGATTGGATGCTCCAAAGAAACTTCATATGGAATTTACAGGTAGCTAGCTCAAGAGAATTCGATGACCATGGCTTTAAGAGTATCCCAAGTATGGGTATTTACCTCATCAATAGAGACACAATGGCTAAACTTCTAAATGAATATTTCCCCAGGGCAAATGATCTTGGAAGTGAGGTAATAGGAGGTGCCATATCCAAAGGCATGAAGGTAAGAAACATATTATCCTGTGCCCGACTGTCTAAATTCCATTTGCCATATCCAATATCTAACATCAATCTTGTTCAAGCGACAGGTTCAAACATATTTGTTTGACGGATATTGGGAGAATATGAGGAGCATTGAAGCATTTTACAAGGCTAATATGGAGAGCAGAAAGCAGTCAGATATCGGATATAAGTCAGTGATTAACTTACCGGGGAAGGCTAAGAGTATGGTTACTGAATGTTTCACCAAACACTGCCTCCCATCAACTAACGCTAAATTAATCCTTTGCTAGCAGCTTCTATGACAGAGATTCTCCTGTCTACACCATGCCACGGTGTCTGCCTCCGACCCTTGTAACTGATGCCAAGATCATGCATAGTGTCATTGGAGATGGTTGCGAGCTCGATGTAAGTAAAACATTAATCTGCAGCACCGTGGTTGTGTTTTGCCCTGGCAATAGTTGAGAAGCAACCAGAAACATGCATCACATATTCACATTTGTAAACCTGATTTTGTTTCGGTATGCTTTTATTGAAATTATGTGCTCAACCTGCTAAGAATAGAGATGCGTGATCAAAGGCTCAGTGGTTGGTATGAGAACAAGAATTGGAAATGGTGCAGTAATAGAGGATTCTGTCATAATGGGCTCAGACGTTTACCAAGTAAGAGAAACAAGCTCTAGGCCTTACCTTCATATGCTTGATTTTGCCCAAAAGTAGGTGGCATGCCCTTCATTATGGGTTAACCATCTTATGACATTGTAATGAACAGGAAGCAGATGGTGAGGGAGCACAAGTATGCAGGAGGAAAGGACCAAGCATCCCACTAGGAATAGGTGAAAAGACATGGATAAGAAGAGCGATTGTTGACAAGAATGCGAGGATCGGGAGAAATGTGACGGTACTACATGCATTGATGTTGTTCTTGGTATGCTAATACAGCATGTGCCTGTCGCTGGTAATGCAGAGATTAAGTTTTCTGTTGAACTTGCAGATAATGAACAAAGAAAATGTGCTTGAAGGGAATAGGGAAGAGCTTGGCTATGTCATCAATGGTGGCATTGTCGTTGTTGTTCGTGGAGCCGAGATCCCAGATGGCTCTTCCCTCTGAGATCTTATATTATCCCATTCTTTCTCTTCTAGGAAAATAAAGTCAGGTTCTGTACCAGAGCAGGATTAGTCTTTTAGGCCAATCCCAAGCGGCAATTTCAAGAACTAACAGCATAAAAATCTCCTAGTTGTACATTTTTCTTCATTGATCAAACAAGAAGTGGTTCTTCATCAAATTAATACAAGCATCCAATATGATTTCTTAATTGTTTATTTTAGTTTGAAACGAGCATTAGACTTGTTTCCTTATGAAGCAAATAACAGTGACGAAACTTGGTCAGAAGGAGGAAATCGATCATTCGTAATAGTGAAGGGAAAATTTGAACATTTTTCAAGAGTAGAGTGATACGTTATCGATTCTCCGTATTATAGTGAGTCTCAGGTCTCAATCTTATCAGACCAAAAAAGAACAGGAAATGTGTTCCCGCTCTGCTCCAGTTCCAGTGCCCTACAATCAAATTGCTCTTCAGCAACCGTTTGGTTCCTCGACCCAACTGCAAGTTTCCTGGTATGTCTGGTCTTTCCTGTCCCTCTTAGTTCGTTATAGCCATCGCTGCATGCGATGATCTCCATACTTGTCTAGCCTTTGTCTTGGCCGATACAGTACCAGTGAACCATGGAAGTGCCATTCAATGTCGTTTCTGCGAGACCTTGTTTGAGACCCACTTTTCTTAGTCCGAAGCTAGCTCGTAATTGCAGTTTTCTTGAACTTGAGGCGGGGCCTAGAGTAAGAAACTCTGGAAGGCTTAGAAATGGTTGTAGTTCTAGAAGCCGCACGAATGTTGTTAACGATGGTGACCGAAACGAAGGCTGGGAGCTAGAATTTCTAGGGGAAGTTGGCCCACTTGGTTCCCCAGTGCCTAGCACTGGGAAAAAGCAAGCGACTTCGAGGTTGCCCAAGGACACCGAGGGGATGGATTGGTGTGTTAGGGCAAGAAAAGTTGCTCTCAAGTCCATTGAGGCGCGAGGGCTGTCTCGTACCATGGAAGATTTAATCACAGTCAAGAGGAAAAAGAAAACGAACAAGAAGAATTTGAGCAACAAGGTCGGTGTTAATAGGACAAACAAGGTTATTGAGGAGGAGATTGATTTTGATTTTGAAGGGGCTGAACTGGAGGATCTGGACTCCGATGGCAACGATGGAATCTCTCAACTTAGAGAGAATGTGAGTACAATGGCAGGCGGGATGTTTGTAGAGAAAAAAAATAAGGCGATGGAGGAATTTGTTCAGAGGCTATCTGAATTCTCAGGGCCATCTGACCGTAAGAAAGAAATCAACTTGAACAAAGCCATCGTTGAAGCACAGACTGCTGAACAAGTGTTGGAAGTCACTTATGATATGATTATGGCTGTTGGCAAAGGTTTGAGCCCTTCTCCTCTTTCACCATTAAACATTGCCACTGCGCTTCATAGAATTGCCAAGAATATGGAGAAAGTCTCTATGTTGACAACCCGTAGGTTGGCGCTTGCTCGGCAAAGAGAGATGTCGATGCTTGTCGCTATTGCTATGACAGCTTTGCCAGAATGCTCTGCTCAAGGCATTTCAAACATCTCTTGGGCATTGTCCAAGATTGGAGGAGAGATGCTTTATATGTCAGAAATGGATAGAGTAGCAGAAGTGGCCTTAACCAAGGTTGCTGAGTTCAATGCCCAGAATGTTGCTAACATTGCTGGAGCTTTTGCAGCAATGAAGCATTCTGCTTGTGATCTATTCTCAGAGATGGCAAAAAGGGCCGGGGAAATAATTCACACTTTCAAGGAGCAGGAACTTGCCCAGGTTTTATGGGCTTTTGCTTCTCTTTATGAGGGTGCTGACCCTTTGCTTGATGCATTGGATAATGTTTTCAAGGATGCACAACAGATTACCTGTTGTTCGAATCATGGAACAGTAAACTCCCATGTCGAGGAGTGTGAAGATATGAACTCCAATGGAATATCAATTTCTCGAGAACTCAGCTTTAACAGGGATCAGTTGGGAAATATAGCATGGTCGTATGCTGTTCTTGGACAGATGAACCGGATATTCTTTTCTCATGTATGGAATGCTTTGTCCATCTTTGAGCAGCAAAGGATTTCAGAGCAGTATAGGGAGGACATCATATTTGCTTCTCAAGTGCACTTGGCAAATCAGTGCTTAAAGCTTGAATACCCACATCTTCAGTTATCCCTAACTGGTGATCTTGAAGCTAAAATTGCTCGTGCAGGGAAAACAAGAAGGTTTAATCAGAAAACAACTTCATCTTTCCAGAAGGAGGTTGCTCGCCTTCTTGTCACCACTGGGCTTGATTTTGTTAGAGAATATTTGATTCATGGGTATACTGTGGATGCTGTTCTGCCTGATAAGAAGGTTGCCCTAGAGATTGATGGACCAACTCATTTTTCAAGGAATACAGGTATGCCGTATGCCTTCGTTTTTTTGCTTGTTTGTTTTCTTTTTTCCCCATTTCCATATGTTAGCATGGATACTTGTTGATGCTTAATTTACTCCAAGGTAAAACCACATGTATGATACTGATTAGTTTCTATAAATCTGCAGGTGCTCCTCTGGGGCATACTATGCTTAAACGTCGGTACATCACTGCTGCAGGCTGGAAGGTTGTTTCACTGTCCCACCAAGAGGTGTGTTTTCACGCACATACCTGTACCTGTTATATCATTTTTGTTGTTTCAGAGTTTGTAGTTTTTGTTACATATGCAACGGTTGGTAGATGTGATGTGCTCATGTTTGATCGAAGCTAGCAAGTTGGATATAGGCTAGCGGTTCCTCATTTCCTTGGCAGGATTATATTTTGCAGTCATCTGCATTTGTTCGCCCAAATTCAGCATTATTTTCTGCTAGGATACATGTAACATTCTGCAGTGTTATCCGTCAAAGATATTTTTCGTTAACACTTTTTCTTTTCGCATTGAGCCTTGCAGTGGGAAGAACTTCAAGGGGGTTTCGAGCAGCTTGACTATCTAAGGGAAATTCTGAAGGACCATCTTGACGAGACGTGCACGTCAAGCAAGGACGAGCTGAAATTGCTGTGACTCGGATGACCTTCTTGCTGATGCTAAACTTTGTACAAGTTGATGTTTCAAGTGAAATGGAACTCATCTTGATGGCATTTACACATCATTTTTGCCACATAAGTAAGAATCACTTCAAAAGGAGTACCCAACTGCATTTTTCATACAGAATCAGTGGCTATTTTTTCATCTCTTAAACAACAATGGCTTATTTGAAGGTGTATAACTACGGCAACTCATGCTCATGTTTATATATTGGTGTGTTCTAAAAACCCCTTGTGATTCATCAGGGTTAATTAAAAAGGCCAATGTTATGACCTTAATGTACTTTGGAATCCAACATTAGTGACTAATGTTAGAGTTTTGAAAAAACCATATATGTGTAATTTTTAATTTTTAGTTTCAATGGTTTAATTTTCACTATTAATAAATTATATAAAATTTTGATACTAATTATAAAAGTTGTTTCAAAACAGGACTGAGATGCGGTGAGTTGTGGCAAAATGGCAGAACATTACAAATTAGTAACATAATTTCTGGCCCAAATTCATACTTGTGTCTATACTTCCATGGTTCCCAATTTTTAAATGTTGTTCCACTTTTATTTCTAATGTCCACTTTGTTTCACTATCATCCCTGACCCATTAAAATATTCTATTTTTACCCTTTTTTAGATGAAAAGAATTATGTTGGATTGAAAAATATCACATCAACCCAAGGTTGTAGAAAAAATCTTGATTTTGACCCCTGAAAACTTGTTCCCTCCTCCAGAAACCCTAAAATTTTCTCATCTAACAATTTAATCACCATTAATCTTCTCTTTCCATCGTCGCTTTTCTGTCCAAACAATCCAATTTCCTAAGGGTTAATGTCACCGATCATCCCTAAACTATTTCTATTTTACTTAATCATCTTGAAACTATCAATTATTGCATTTATCATTCTCAAACTATTTACTTGTTGAACTTGTTCTGTTATTATACTAGTCGTTAAAAAGTGAGAGAAATAGTAGAAAAAAATGCACAGTCAACCCTAAAACTTAAAAAAAATTTCTATTTGAGTCCTAAAACTTTATGATTTTCTAATTTAGTAATAAAACTATGAAAATATATATACTCTCTTTAATTTCTCTCTTGGTTTGTTCTAAGTAAGCATGAATTTCTTGAATTTGCTTTAATAAAATTTTTATAATTGAATTTTAGTTAATTATTCATTCTAGTTTCTTTTTTTTCTTTAATTTCCATCAGCTAGCTTTTTTCTTTAATTTTAATAAAAAGCTTTCAAAAGAAAAAAAAAACTTAAAAAAAGAAGTGAAAGAAAAAAATTAAAGAAACTAGAATGAATACTTAACTAAAATTCAATTATAAAAATTTTATTAAAGCATAGTCATGCTTAATTAGAAGAAACCAAGAGAGAAATTAATAAGAGTTTACATATTTACTAAAATTGATGACTGGGGCTTTGTCCCTTCAATTGAGCAGCTTGGACTGGCCCCACAAAAAGTAGGTTCTTATGGAATTATACTACATACTAAAACCCATTTTCGGGTTACTGTTTATTTGAACAGTAAAAAATAGTGTCTTTCCAGTTTTGCTCCATGGTTTTGGACTGGTTCACCTGATTTTTTTTTTATGCGATGCTTCGTTTAGAAGTTTGGTTAGCTTTTTCAAATAAAGTAGCTTTTTAAAGGCCTTTCTTGAAATTCTTCCACTTTCATTCTGTTTCACGTTTCTTTTTAGTGAAACGCATTTCCAGTCCTTGTATTATTTCCGTTTCTCATATTAGGCCATGATTTTGATTAGCTTGATATTTTGGACCTTAAACTTAGTAACTACTAATTTTAGTGTTTTTGTTTAGTCTCTTGGTTCTTTTTTTTTTTTATGGTGTGTTGTTTTCTAAACTAAAACATTGGCCATCCTGGTTTTTTTATTTATTTTAGTGAAATAGAGTTTTTTTTCCTTAACTTTTTCTGAGTTAATTGTTAAACTATTAATACATAAGGTTTTAACATTTTCTCTTTGGGCCCCCAAACTATTTTTATTACTTTTCTTGATTATTATTTTTCTTAATATTGTAATATTATGTATCCGTTGCAACACGCGGGCGTTTTAACCTCGTCTTTGCTAAAAGGAGTTCTATATGTTAGACATATGTCATTTCTTAAAGTCTGATGTTCTATTTGTGCAGGCTAGCATAGGAATGAGATTTGCTGGAGGTGAAAGTGCTGCATTGAGCAGAGTAGAAGAACATTTCTGGAATAAGGCAGGATGAGATGACTATTACTTTATACTGCATGCATAGTTCTTCATTCAGAGAAATCGCTTTAGTACCAATAAAAGACTAAATGCTAGTTAAGAGAGTATAAAAAAATTGTCTAGGAATCTTAATGTCATACTTTAATGCTTTGCACAGGATTTACTGAAAATATACAAGCAGTCTAGGAATGGAATGTTAGGACCTGATTCCTCAACAAAGTTCTCTCCTTGGCTTGCCTCAGGAAGCGTCTCCCCTCGGTTCATATATGAAGAGGTCCGGCACATGTTGAACCTCTGTTTGGTCCAGGGTGTTGTTTGAGTTGATATGGAGAGACTACTTCAGGTTTCTTCCCATGAAATATGGAAATTCTCTTTTCCATACAGGTAAAGCTCACATTCAATCAACAAAGCAGTGATTCATCTGTTGTTGGTTGCTGCACCCAGGGAATACCATCTCATACATGGTCTATGATGTCCTTATTTACAGGTGCCCCAAAATACGCTTTTTTTTTTTTTTTGTCGGAAAAATGCTTGAGCAACTAATTGAGGAAAAATGATCCCAGAGGAGAAGAAGTAAATCCTTTAACTGATAAAGTGCTTGAGATATTCAGTTGGTGGATGAGTGTCTTTTCATTTTTTTAGCTCTTTTGGATCTCACATTGATGTTTTGAGAATTTTTTTTCTTTCAAGGAGTTGGAAATGACCGTAGAGACGATCGTTATTTCAGCATCCCCAAACAAAGTTTGTAAGTTATGTTCTTCACACATTAAACGTGAAAGAGCCCCCTTTAGTCATTATTATTATACCCTTAGGGTAGATATGCTTTCTACTTTATGAAAGCAATCAACTTCAATGTTTTTATTTCACATAAATGGAAGAGAGGAGAGAACTGGGCAACTGCTCCCTTCATTTTTGTTTCAGGTATCGCTTAGTAGTAATGCATTACTAATTACTATTATCATTTATATAAAAAGATGCTTAATAAATGCATTAAGGTTCCTGATTGAATGAATTTTGTTCATGTGGGAACTGTTGTTACTAAGGCAAAGTTCTGCTGAAGAATAGCAAAATTACTTCAACCAAAGGGTACAAGACACAAACTTTACAGCCGTAAAATAAAGAAAACAAAGTTGTTCCCTTGCATAAGAAGAAAACATGTTCTTAATGCAAGGCATATTATACTACAATTGGCAAGACATGAAACAAGGTGGCTTGCCTCCAAAGACAATCTTCAGAAAACGAAAAATTACATGACAGGAGTGAGTTTAATGAAATCTGAATGAAAGCAAAAGTTGTCAGTCATGAACAATGGCGTGAATCAAAATGGAGGCCTCATCGGTTGTGGGAGCTGCATCATCTGCTTTCAGAAGACACAACATTACAAATCCACGAAAATGCACATATTACAGAAACACATATAAATTAGATTATAGATGTATAGCCCAATAATTTAAATTTAAGTGCTGGTATTTTTAGGGTATTGCACCTGGAAGAGAAGGAGCCAAGTGAGAGAACAGATTGCTGATTAAATTTGAACCTCCTCCTCCAGCACCAACAGCAACCTCCCCTGTTTCTTCTCTTCCGTTTCCAGCCTCCTGGGTCTCACCAAAACCCTGACCTCTGTCCTGACTGTTGCCACCTCCTGCTCTTGGACTGACCAAGCTGGAAATAATCTGGCCCAAGATTCCTCCTTTCCTCTTCTCTTCACCAACTTGTTCATCTTCTTCTGCTTCTGGTTGCGCCTCACGCTTGCTTTCTTCTCCATATGCCACACCTGCACCGACGGTGTTGGTATTGATCGGAGGACGTGACAGTATTTCAGCTTCAGAGACAACATCTTCCATCTTGTTTTGAATTATTCGCAACAGAAATTGATGTTATGGCTACACAACACAAACTTGGGATTGGTCCCAGATCATACAATTATCTTCCTCTTATGCTACAATCTAGTACATGGGTCGGATTGGGATTTTTTTTTTTTAACATTGTTGCGCAGAGGGCGGTGCTTTTCTTACACGTAGTTGTTCCCCAGCATTGATCTACCAAATGGTGGCTTGACAGGTGTTTTGCTTTTCCTCGGATACTGCCTAAGTGTTGGCCAATTTCACTTGGCCTCGGGGCGGGGCAGGCGGTGGAGGGTGACAGAAATGTTATCCAATTCTCCTCCTGGCTCCCCATTGAAATGATAAATTCTAATAGTTAAAAAAAAAACCTCAATGCCCTCTAAATTTGGAGAAATTAACCAATTTCTCCGAACTACCACAAACATTCAAATCTCTACTTATAATTAATTCTGAATATTATAAAATAAAATAAAAAGAGAGAGAGAGAGAGAGAGAGAGAGAGAGAAGAAACTAGCATCCAAACCGCTTTCATGAAGATCTTTCATCTTTTTGTAGCACCTCTGTTTGATAAAGATTTTGTTTAATAAAATATTCATCCACTTAAGGTCCAATTTGGTCGGGAATAATTAAAAGCCTTTCTGTACATAGATACGTACACGTGTAGAGCCAAATTGAATACGTATTGAAGTTATAAGAAGAGTTTGCTTATCACCTTTTTCTTGAGGAGCAAAAGGAGTTGTTCTGTTCCCCCACGTATACAAATACAGATTATTATACAAATAATAAGATATTAATACCGTGTACTATAACGAGATTCCAGTATTTTCAACAGAGTGAGCATGTAAGCATAGTATCATCCTTTCCTTGGCGAGAGCGTTAGTTCAAGAAGGAGGAGGGGTATCTGAATTTTGAACAGTCCAAGTAAAGGACATGAATTATGATATTGAAATATTGTTGATGACTAAGATTCTATAATTACATCAATACATGGTTTTCAATCTGACCACTAGATTCCTTGTTTTTGCAATTAGAATCGCAATTTGTAATATTCCTAGGAACAAAAGAAAAACGACTATTTCTTTTTCAAACAACCATTACCTTATTAGTATAAGAACTGTGGTCTATCAGTATTTAAACGATGACTTATATTTGGGGATTTTTTTTCACTTTAATAACCAACAAGTTGGGTGGGTGTAAGCTAGGGTATGTATATTATAAAGTACATCTACCACGGTTTTCAACAATAGAGCGTAAAATTCACATTTTGAGCACCAAATGGCCTAGAATTCGCGCCCTTACATGAGGCAAAACGTGCTCCGTATATTCCAGTGCGCGAATTTGTTTTCCTACCTAAAACACTGTTTTCGAGTTGCGATTAAGCACATTCTCGGTAACAATGCACATGGGTCTTTGCGAAAAAGGATAAGAAGTGTAAAGGAGTGCTTCCCTTTCCCAAAAGTAATGCAAGAATTAATTGTTAATAATCTTTCTCTTTTATTAAATGGCATGACAACTGTTAGTAGATAATTTGAAGTGAATTTAAGCGAATCATACATGTAATTCTAAATCTAAATATCAGTCTCAAATGCATAGAAGGATAATATTTTTATAGAACACACATATACGAGCTCCCATTCTTGCTCTTGCTTTTGCTCCTACTCCGCTCTCAATTTTTTTAAGGCTTTATAATTTCTCATATATCATTGCCCCTGTAATTCTGAATGTATATAAAAAAAAATTTTAATTTCAAAATCACAGATGAGTCATTTTATCTGTAGCATAAATAATACTTCATATAAGAGGTCTAAAATCTTCCTATGAATCAATGACATAATGTGCAAAATAGTTCTGGAAAAATTGAGGTAACGTTTAGTTGTAGAAAATTTTTTCATTTCTCTTTTCTAAATTTTCTTTTATGAAAGTTTAAGTGTATGACATGTTTTAAGGTTTTGGAAAACTTTGTTTTCTAAACTTTAAAAAACTCATGTGTTAAAATGGAAAACATCTAAAACAAGGTTTTCTATTTTATAACATGAGTTTTCTAAAATTTAAACAACAAGGTTTTCTACATTTTTAAAACTAGCTATACACTTAAATTTCTATCAAAGAAAATTTAAAAAAAAAATAAGAAAATTTTTCACATCCAAACGCCACCTAAATTATCAAGAGGAAGAAAAAGAAAAAGAAAAAGAATCAACTAAAAAAGCAAATATATATATTGATGAATGGCAGACGAAAGGGTTTCTCAGCATCCCAATTAAAGTAACCGTTATTTTCAAGGCGTTTCGATGTGCATAAGAATCATTGTTGCAATAAATAAAGGCTATCAAAAAAGGCTAAATGTGCATGACACTACTAGTGGCTCAAACGAAAGAAATTGAAACTTTGGGTGCTTTTTGAGCTTGGCAAGTTTCAATGGCTCCTCCTACGTCTCCTCGATCATGGTTGGCCTTGGCTCCCTCCCTCCTCCACCTCCTCCTGAGTTCCGCCATTTTCCTCTTCCCTTGTGCTTCTCAAAACGTAACCGTTTCCATCTACTATGAGACCCTCTGCCCAACTTCTGCAGAGTTTATAGAAAACGATGTTCAAAAGAATCTGTTTGACAATGGACTTATTTCCATTGTTAATCTCAGAATGGTCCCTTGGGGCAACGCTTTTATCAACCTTGATGGCTCCTTCATTTGCCAGGTTTTTTTTGTTTCTTTTTTTATTATAATTATTTGTTCTTAAAAGAATTTGTCAATATGAGATAATAATATATATTAATTTTTGTTGAATAGATTTTTTGTTTATTTTTTTTGTTTCAGCATGGTCCAAATGAATGTGCTCTGGATGCAATACAAGCGTGCACAATTATGATATACCCTGATGTGGTGGGCAAGTCTTTTTTTTTTTTTGGGTTTAATCAGAAATAAAAATAATTATTTTCCGGTCTTTTAAGTTAAATTTTCGAGGGATACAAGCTGAAATTTTATGTAAAAATGTAGGGGAGACATTTCAGATTTATCAGCTGCGTTGAGAGGTTGGCATGGGAGGGAAAGCTGAACCAATGGGTTGGCTGTTTTGATTTGTCTGGACTTGGCACAGTCCCTATTGATTGCTATAGAAGTGGAAATGGAGATCTGGTCAGTTTATTGCTTCTTTTTTTTTTTCTTGACACAAACAAGTTTAATTTAATTTTCTTACTAAGTGGCATTTTTTTCTTTTTGTAATGTTTTGGGTTTTCCCTATGGTATTCCAATTGAATCAGCTTGGAAGAAAATATGCTGCTGAAACAGCTGGGCTTAGTCCACCTCATAGATTCGTGCCATGGGTGGTGGTGGATGATCTCCCATTACAAGAGGTTAATTACTGTACTAATTTTGTTTCATTATGGACTTAAGTTTTTCTTAGAGAAGGATTATGGACTTAAAAATTGTGATCAGTAGTTGTTTATATTTTTATTTATTTTTGCAGATTTTAAATTGTATTACTAGTTTTGTGATTGGGTGTTTCAGGACTTCAAGAATTTTGCAAGTTATGTGTGCCAGAGTTACAAGGGCAGTCAGAAACCAGAGGCTTGCAATTCTCTTCCGTCGCCAACTCAACCAATCTCCTAAGCAATTGTCTTCTACGCATTGCTCACAAATTGGGAAAACCCAAAATAAATAAATAAATAAATAAATACTCTCTAAGTCCTATTTTAGTTGAAACGTATTTCATTTTTTGATGTTCCAAAAAAGTTGAAACATTTCCTCTTTTAAAAAATTTTAAACAATTAATTTACTCTCTTACCTCCATTTAAACTCTCACAACACAAAATTTAATAAAGAATCTTTTTTTTAATCTTCACTCAATCTCTCTCTACACAAAATCTGAAAAAATAATTTTTTTTAATCATTATTTAAACTCTCACTACATAAGATCAAAAAAATTTTAATTTTAATTTCATGGGTAAAATTGAAAAAAATAACACAAATTACATACATCTTAATTTCTGTGTCTAGAAAAATGTTTTAACTAAAATGAAATGGAGGAAGTAAAAGTTATGGAATGTGAAATTGGATTCTAAGTCCCATTTATCAATAGACTCAATAGACTAAGTTCATGTTTGACAAATTTGCAAGCTATAATTAACTACGATTCAAATGTAATAGTGTGTTATTTTAATACTAGAATAAATCTAAGTGACTCAAAATGTCAGAGAACGGAAGTGAAAGAAAGCATCACATTTTAAAGTTTAAGTATGTAAAAATATTATAAAAATAAGAGCGTGACCGGTAGTTGAAAGTAGGAGTGCGAAGGTGTGAAAACATCTAAAATAGAAAGATTATGTTACATAAGAACAAATTACATGTGTAATTTGCATATGAAAATGAACAAACCAAAGATTCGTATTGAGTTAATGGTGATCTATAACTGAGTCATTTTTTAGGGCATTCTGAAAAAAAATGAGAAATTGAAGAATTGAACTAAACAACTGGTAATCACACCAAATATCTCAACATATATACCAACACCATAAAATTTTTTGTTCTAGCATGAAAGGACTTTAGCATTTGGCTTGCCAAAACTTAGTTAAAGCTGCTGTTGGCATTAAAAAAGTTTCCATATTGAGGCTCATAATTGAAGCTTGTGAACTAATTATTTTGGAGCTAGCCATGTTGGCCATTAATGTATTGAAACTGCACTGTCGGGATGGGTGGGTCACCTACTGCAACCAGTGTTTTCAAAACCGGACCGGACCATCAGGTTTAACCAGTTCAACCGTAAAACGGCAATCTTACTGGTCCGGTTAGTGGTTCAATTCACCATTGGTCAAAAACCATAAAAAACCGCACAAAGCCGGTGAACCGTGAAATCGCACAAACCAGTGGTCTTTTTGTGCTCTTAACTCTTTTTTCCTGTTGCTACTTGGAAGCTGCTGTCAATTTTCCTGGAGATTTAATCGCTTGTCAATAAGAGTTGGATATGTTGAACTGAGACTGATTTCAAAATTTGGGATTACTTGATCGCAAAACATTCGAGTTTGTGAGCGAGATTGGGGAGAGGGTTCACAAACCGACCGGGGATTAGAAGTGGGGACAAGATTGTTGCCATTCTTTTGTTCGATTTTGATGGTTGTATGACTTGGAGAACAATTAAGGCAAAGGCGGTCTGAGAAAAAAAAAACAAAGACAACAAGACGAGTGGAGCACGATAAGAGAAAAAAAAAAAAAAGAGAAAATGGAGCAGGCGACTAATGAGAGAATAGGGGAAGACTGTGCGGCTGTTTTGAGATTTAGGTTTGCAGAGGATTTCATATTAGGTGAAATATCACCTTAGTATTGTATGTATATTTTTCCTTAAGGTCTTATCATTTTTTTTTATGGTAAAGGCACTCTTACATCTTAGAATACAAATATAAAGTTTGTTTGACCAAACGGTTCAACTAATTTAACTGGTTGAATCATGACCCAAAACTCTCAACAGTTTGAGGAATAGTCCAGGTTTTAAAACATTGATTGCAATGAAGATATCAGAAGGCAATAAGATTCAGGAAATCTGTGAGTTGTGGATAGGGGTGTAAACGGGTAAGGCTTTTATCAGGTTACTCGAGCTTGAGCTTGGCTCGAGCTCGAGCCTATTTTCAGTATCGGTACTTAAACGAGCTGAGCTCAGGCCTGGTGAGGCTCGACCCTAATTCTTATAGGGCCCAATAGGACCTCCATATATTATCCTTAATCAAATCCAATTTCCATAAGTCCATAAGTTATATAGAAACCCGACCCAAAAACCACTCCCCTCTCCTCTTCCCCACTGCTATTCAAGCCCAGCGATCCAAGAGGAACAGGAAACAGCGGCGGTCAAGTCAGCGAGTTCCGGTTCCGACACTTAACAGGAGGGAGCTGTGGCTATCTGCCTGGGGATGCTTTCGAGAGACGCTTGGAAGTTGGGAAAATGGGGTCACAAGAGATCTCACTTGCTCGGTTTTTTCTCATCATCTTCCTCGAATCTGAAAATTTGTGGGCAAAATCTGGTGGATCTAAACTTTCCAGATCCATCGGAAGAGGATGAGTTCAGTGTTCTCTCAGAAGCTTAGATCTTAAGTTCACCAATTGTTTTCACCTTTTTTTAGTGCAGCCCTCGATCAACTGAGATTTCAGTTATACTCTAGTTGGCAATTGATGTTTTCGTTGCTCTTATTGATTCATAGATGATGAAGATTCTGTAATTTCAAGTCTTCTGCAGTTTTGTCTTTTGCTAGCTACTGTTTGGGTTTTTAAAGTTTCTTTTGCTCAGGAAGTCGCTACAGCTAGTGATACTGTGATAGTGCTGCTGCTAAGAAGATACGTGTGGGCCAGCGAGGCAGAGGATAGAAGAGATGGTGGCCAAAATTGACAAACGGAAAAATTTTGTGGTTTATAGGGTAGAAAACAAATTTTTAGTGATTAAAATTGAGATTTTTTATGAGAATCTTGTACAGAGGCATCTTTCCGTCCACTATAAACATTTTCTGTCCAAAAATAAGACAAATTGGAACGTTCTAATAACATTAGGGCTGAGAGTGGACCGTTTTACTGGCTTTAGGGATGGGAATGAAAAAAAGTGGATGTTAAGAATGAAAGTGGAATAACATTTATAGATTGGGGACTATGGATGCATTTAACCCTTCCTACGGGAAACGGATCAGCAACGTGTAATGAATTTACACCACTAGTTTCCTAATCAAAGCACGATAACCAATCACTTGGCTTTGAATCAACCGCTTGCTTTCTAATGATGTTGGTCTCGTCGGTTCATTTTTGGCACTCATGTAAGTAGTAACATCGAATTCGCTAGGTTAATTACAAGAGACCCCAAGTTTTTTTTAAATAAAAAATACCTCATATAATTTGGAAACACACACTTTATTCCTAAATATTAGCGCGCTTGTGTGTTTATAATTACAATATCTGTTTGTTTTGTTGATGGGATTGAGGTTAGAAATCATAGTTTAAATAGGTTAGAAAACGAGTGGAGCTGAATGACAAGTTGATCAAGTTTGATTTGAAATATATAGCGAAGTTGATATTTTATTTATGTTCAAATTAAATAAAATATAAATGAGCCACAAATAAATTTTAACTGGTCAAGCTCGAGTTGTTTACATAAATTAATAAAAAAATAAAATTCAAGTGAGTGATAAATAAATTAAGTTTAGTTTGAATTTCATATTTAACTTAAAATTTGTTCGAGCTGGACTTGATAACAGTTCGAATGAATCATAAATAAGCTTTAAACTAGACTAAACTTAAATTGTTCGTTCATTTTTTACCTCTAAATTTAAATTATTCAACAATTATCTTCTAGTAACTTTAAAATCTCTAATAATAGTTTGATAGCAAGTTAATAGTTTAAATTATTTGGTGAAAAAAAAGAAAAACAATCTAAGTTTCAATTGTTCTTTATTAAATATGTGCTACTACTATCGTTGTTCTTTATTTAAATATGAAGTACTGGTAGCTTATTTTTTCCTTTATTAGCGTCACTAGCGTAAACTGTAGGTTTTTGGAATATTCAGGGAGAAATTATATTTTCATCTAAATCTCATAGGTTTTTCTTTAAATTATCCGAAAATCTAATCTCATAGAAAACACATACAATTGTTTATTTAGCAGAAACAAATAGGCGGTGGCATATTTGGCTAGCTTTATAAAATATACTGGCTTAAATAGTAATTATTCCAGAATACAACATACGCGGATAAACGCGGATTCTGGAAACACTTCAAATCAACCGCTCTTCCCACATCCCATCCACTGTTCAAGTCTGCTCCTGAAGATCACCTGATCAACCTTGGACCTCCATTTTCACTTCTCTTCCAGGTAATTTACTCCCCTTCACTTACTTCTTGCAGATCTTCGTTCTTCGCCCTATGTGATCTTGCTTTGCTGCTCTGGATTGGATGGTTAACGACTGTGTTTTTCCTTTTCAAGAACACAAATTTGGTCTGCTGAACTTGAATAGATCTCTGCTTTTAGCCCTTAATGTCTGATTCATACAGCTACTTGATGATCGGATCTGAATCTGAATTCGCTACTGGTTCACTTGCAATAGCAGTGATCTTGTTTTTTTTTTGTTTGTTTGATCTGAGAAGCCTAGGCCTCCTCAAACCTCAAACCTCAAACCTCATTCCTTCCTTTGATCTGAACTTCCTAGTGATCAGATTCTTCTTAGCTTCATTTGATTCCCCTAACTTGATGCTTGAATAGTTTCTTTGGCAAACACTGAACTAACGTTTCAGTTGATGCTTCTGATTTGCTGTATTTGATTGTGCAATTGGATGTTCTTGTGTTTGGAATATCTTGTTTCTATCAGAAAATGTCGTCATCTGATGAGCCACAAGTAGTTGAGCGGGATACTAAGGAGAAGAAGCACGAGGACGATGAAAAGGAAGAAGGGAAAGGTGGATTCATAGAGAAGGTCAAGGATTTCATTCATGATATCGGTGAGAAGATTGAGGAAACCATCGGTTTTGGTAAGCCAACTGCGGATGTTACTGGCATTCACATCCCTTCCATCAATCTTCACAAAGCAGATATTGTTGTTGATGTCCTCATCAAGAACCCAAATCCCGTCCCTATCCCGCTGATTGACATAAACTACCTCATTGAGAGTGATGGAAGAAAACTTATTTCGGGCTTGATCCCTGATGCCGGAACTATTCATGCCCACGGAGAAGAGACTGTCAAAATACCAGTTACTCTGATATATGAGGATATCAAAAACACTTATGATGACATTAAGCCAGGAAGCATTATTCCTTACAGAATCAAAGTCGATCTCATTGTGGATGTCCCTATTTTTGGAAGGTTAACATTACCACTTGAGAAAACAGGAGAGATCCCTGTGCCCTACAAGCCTGACATTGATGTTGAGAAGATACGTTTTGAGAAGTTCTCTTGGGAGGAATCTGCTGCAGTTCTTCACTTGAAATTGGAGAATAAGAATGACTTTGACCTGGGGCTAAACGATCTGGATTATGAGCTCTGGCTATCTGACGTGAGAGTTGGAGGTGCAGATCTCCAGAAATCTACTAACATCGACAAAAATGGAATTAGTGTTATTGAGATTCCTATCACCTTCAGGCCTAAGGACTTTGGCTCTGCTCTTTGGGACATGATTCGGGGAAAAGGAACTGGCTACAGCATGAAAGGGAATATCAGTGTGGATACCCCTTTTGGAGCAATGAAATTACCCATCAGCAAGGAGGGTGGTACAACCCGACTGAAGAAGAACAAGGAAGATGGTGATGGGGATGATGATGAAGATGAGGTATGTAAATTCTCTTGCTCTTCTGTGGATCACTTTGTTTGATCATAATTCATCACTTTTGATTACCAAGGATGATATCCATCTGCTCCTGGATCTGTGTGACCTTAACTTAGCTTCTTCTTGATGGCTTCGCTACTCAATATTTGCGCGTGCTCCTTGACTAACCACTTAAGATGGTTCATCTAGGTTGCCATGCATTCACTGTTTTAAGAAATATACCCACATGTTAGGATCATTCCCATTCCATTCACCATCTACAGAGCATTGTTTTGCATTTATAGAGCATCAAAGGGCATCCATTGTAATAGATTCATGATATTGTCACCTTACATTCTTGATGTCAGATAAGATCCAAGATTCACTTCAACTCCTTGGCTAATGCATGAGCATTGTTTGTAATGCAATATATGATAGAAATCTCAATGCTATGTCTGCAGGATTAGAAGGTTGGCAGGTGAACGCATTGCCATCTGTGTTATAATATAAATGGAGGTCATTGCAGTTTTAGAGATCATCTGAATGGTAAGGTACCGCCTTTCTACAGTTTCTGGAGCGGTTTTGTGGTCCATGTGTGTTTGCTTATTTGTTCCCAGTTTGTCATGGTCGGAAATACTGCTCTATGAAAAACATTTTATGCGAGTACTTGTATCCTATTGGAACAATTAGTTACGGACGTACTATACTTTCTTTTGTTTTATGTCGACGTGCCTGTGTTTTTACTTGATCTTCAGAGTGCCCATCATTTCCAACGAACGCAATCATCTGATTAAGATTAGCGACATATCATTACGTTTTGAGTAGATTACACAATGCATGTGTACATGTATTTATGTGTGTATGTATATTATGCCCAATGTTGCACTTTTATTCCTACATTATGAAAAATTACAGAATTGATCATAAACTATATATGATGCTACAGTTTAAGTGCTTAAATAAAATTTTCTGTTTATTATAGATGAAAATGTAGTGTGTAATCCAACACTGACAGTTACTTAGAAAGGGAAAGGGGTGGGAAAGGACGGAAATTCACATATCCTTCTGGAGGATGTATTTCTCGTTAAATTTTAACAGCATCTAAAAGGGGGGATAATAATTTGTACATGATAAGTTTAAGCAAATATTTGGGCATGGTGGATATTTGTCCAAAACAGGTGAAATAATGCTCGAAAATGGTGAGTGAATGTACTTATCTAATTGATTTAATGTCTGAAATAAGTGTTTGATTGTCCAAAACTGGCTTTCCAATATCTGAAATTGGCTTCATTTTGATTGCATTTGATAGTATGTATAAAACATTTGGTTTATATATAATATGACGTTATACATACAGAATTAGTTTGAATTTGGAACTAGGCACGATAAACTCAAAACTTGATAACTTGGTATTAAATGTTCCATTGCTTACAACTATTTTTCTTCTGTATTGTATCTCATAGGAACATAAATAATGCTAAATCATCAAATTGGATAAATTTATTCTATAATTAGACAAATACATTTTCACAAGTAGACACGTTAAAAGACAGGATAAAGATCTGATTTAAAACTATTTGTTTTTTACCCCTCAAGTTCTCTGTATTTATAGTGAAAGCCCATCTCACCCCAAATCTTATTGGAACCCCCGTTCTTGTGGGTCATGGCCACTCAAGCCACTCATCAGGAATCCGTTACTAATCTTATTAGGGCATCCAAAAGTCCATTAACGTCACCAGAATTCAATGGGAACCACACTACATGGGGATCAAAGATAGTTGCGTTCCATGACGCCAAGGAGGAAAACGGCGATTTTGTAGCGCCAGAGATGAGAGGTTGGTGGTAGAGTTGACCAGTGGGTTTAGGAAGAAATCCTAATCGAAGCTTTCTCAGTTTGGATATCTTCAATGCTTGCTAGGGAGATGGTTTAAAAAATTAATATATGGGCTAATTCGAGTAGAGTTCAAATATCAATAGGTGTTTATTTGTTATTTTTTGATGAAACCTTTTAAAGGTAGTGGCAGATTTCCTTACAAACAAAAACATTCGTGAAAAAAATATAGTGGCCAAATTCCACTGAAGCCTAAACTTTAGTGACATTTTTGTCCCTGCTACCATAATTTGTTAATAGTATAAAATAGTGGATTATTTCATTTTTTGTTCTAATTAGGCCCCTTTCACTCATTTGTCATAACAAAGTCTCTTAGTTCTTAAAGCACATTCTAATTGAGTCATTTCCATCACTTTCACTTTTACCTAACAGAATTTTGATAGAAAATATCCAATCTAGCCCCTTAATTTTCTCCATCCAACTCTCGATACCCTAATCTTACCCAATCTAGCATTTAGGTTGCTTGTTGCTCAAGTCTGAATGGAGTTAGGGCCATATACAGTTATACACTATCATGTGGCTGAGGAGAGTGGCCGTGAGAGGTTGGTAACAATGTGTTTTAGGGGTACAGTGATATCAATGGATATTTGTCATGATGGGATATTTTATTATATTGTACTCAACGGATAAGATTTTTTTTTTTCACAATTAAATAGATCTGAAGTGGATGTGGATTTTATTTTTTTGTACCCACTGGCGTGTGTGTGTGTAGTAAGGACAATATAATAATTTACAAAACAACCTAATTAACTTTACTACTTGCAATTGGAACTCAGTGTTATTGTAAGACCAAGATAGGATGGCTAAAGCGAAACTCCATTGAAGTTTCCCACTTTTTTCTTCATGAACTTGTAAACTTACTGCTAAATGAGTGCTCATTTCACTAATTTGATTTGGATAAATTCTTTATGATTTATCTGTAACTAAGCCAATTTCTATTTTTATTATAAATGTTGTGTTTTGCCAAGATCAATTTTAATGTTTTTTATTATGATACTTTATTATAGAATTATTATTTTTTATTATGATAATATGCAGCATGTATGTTAGTTTTACCCGATCCTACCAATCTTAAAATAGGTATTAAAAGTGTAATAAATCTGGTAGATAATGGATACAATATGGATTCAATATCTAACATGATGTATGAGTTTAACACTACCATACCCAATGCGACTCATACATATATATTATACTCTTTGTTTGATGTGAGGTTAGGGGGACAGATACGCACAGCTTAATCAAATTAGTTACTATGTGGTACTTTATTGGATGTTCAAATTCAAATCAAAAGCATCACCCAAGCAAAGGATTATTGGAAAATTCTGGATTCGCTTTGGACAAAAGAATTGCTTGTAGCTGGTTCCTTCATTTGGAGACAATGGAACGGAGTGGAAGATCTTGCTGATTTCAAATCTTCCCACATATATGGCACGTACATTATTCTTTTCGTGTGACTAGGGACGCATGGACATTTAGTAAGATCTAAAAAGAAAATAAATAGAAATCACTCATCTTTAAAGGATTCTAAGGAATAATTGCTTTTATCGGTTAACGGTTTTTTTTCTTTTTTAATACTCAGATTACAAATACAAAATATGGGAATTTACCTTAAAAATGTATAAAGTAAATTGTCTGTCGCGCGAAATCTGAAGAGCTGTAGCTGAAATTTGGCCACTTTTTTAATTACCTACTTCTTGGGAGGCTCTAGACTTACACTATGCAAGGTTTTATATGCAAGTCTACTTATATATTTTTGGCAAATTTCAACAAAATAAGGAGTTTTGATCAGGCGGTACCGCGGTAGCGTGTGCTTCCTATTCCTAATGAAAGAAAAGTTTGAATTTCACCAATTCCTTTGCTCGCCAAAGCTTTTTTTTTTCTTTGTTTTGTCTGTTTTCCCTCTTTTTTGTTTTTTTTTTTGCTTTTCTCTTTCTGTTTTTCTTCTTCCCTTCCATCTAGCTTTTCTTTTTTGCTATGTTCCGGTTTTCTGTTTCCCTGCTTTTTTAAAACATTTTTGGGGGTTGTCTTCTCATTTTTTTTTAACCTGCAAACCTTTCTCTAAGGCTTTTTTAGCCCAGCCAAAATAATATATATATATAATACACTAAACCAACGGTAATGAGATACTGCAGCTCATCTTGATTTTATGTTTTTTATTTTCATTTTTCATTTTATTTTTTTCAGTTTTTTTTGTTTTCTTATACAATTTTTTCACTTTCACTTTTTTATTTTTTATTTTTTCACTTGAAGAGAACAAACATCTTTTGTTAAGCCAAAAGAACAAACAATTAGCAGTAAAAGAACAATTAGTTCCTCTAAAAAAATAAATAAATCAGACTAATAAAAGAATAATTAGTTTCCAACTATTTTTTTTTCAACTCTTATTTGTTCTATTATCAGTTGTAAATGTTCTTTATCAGTTTTGTCTATATTTTATTGATTTTATTTGTTATTTTATTAGTTCTTATATTAGTTTTTTTGTCCTTTTATTAGTTTTATTTATTCTTTTATTAGTTCCTTTTTGCTCTTTTACTAGTTTTATATGTTCTCTTATTAGTTTTATCGTTCTTTTATCAATTCTTATCTACTTTTTTATATGTTTTATTTATTCTTTTATTAATTCTTATTTGTTCTTTTATCAGTTTTCTGCATATAAAAGTTGTTGGATAATGTTAGAGAATTTATAGCTGTTATATATTGTATAGCTTAATTATAGGAATTGATTAGGATTCTAACTAGTCTTTATTCTAACTAGTCTTTATTCTTAGTATAAAATTCCTTCATAATATCGTAAAAAGATTAATAAGACACAAAAGAATATTTTTTTCCCCCAATTCTGAATACATTTTATCAGAGCAGGGTATTGCAAAACTAAGGGTTTGTTTCAAAAAATATTTTTGATCTATTGGAAGTTAGCAAATTATGGCTATAATTTGGGTTGCCCATTTAGAGTGACATTTTATTCTCACCTCAGGCCAAAGAAAAGACATCAACCACTAATTGGCTTGTTAGAAGTCTAGCAGCCGGAATTGAAACGCATGAGTGACACACGCTTGAAGAAGCTCCTGCTGCCCATCCACACATCGATGCATGGCTTGCTGGAAAATCTTTCAGTCTTCAATTCATGATTCACCTAGGTCTGTATGTCCTCTATGTGTGCCTGGTTGGGTTAGCATCCATACGGATGTTTGAACTTCTTTGAAGCAAGCTCAAGTTTTCCAATTTCTTCAACTTTTGTTCCTTATGTTATTTTGCACCTGGTATTATAGGTGATAAAAAGATAATGGTCACGTCAAACATAATTTTGGTGATATCAAGAATCACGGAACATAAACTCAATGGCTCCAATTATTTGGATTAGAGTAAAACCGTTCGCATTTATCTACGGAATATCGACAAGGATGATCATATGACTAAGGATCCACCCAAAGATGATTCTAGACAGGCATGGCTAAGAGAATATGCTCGGTTATTCTTGCAGATACGAAATTCCATTGACAGTGAGGTAATTGGGTTGATCAATCACTGTGAATTTGTTAAAGAATTAGTTGATTATCTGGAATTCTTGTATTCTGGGAAAGGAAATATTTCCCGCATTTATGAGGTTTGCAAAGCTTTCTACCGTGCAGAAAAACGAGACAAGTCCCTCATGGAGTACTTCATGGATTTCAAGAAGACGTATGAGGAGCTCAATATGTTGCTGCCATTTAGTGCGGAAGTGAAGGTTCAACAAAGTCAAAGGGAGCAAATGGCTGTTATGAGCTTTCTGGCCGGTCTTCCTTCTGAATTTGAGACTACCAAATCCCAGATTCTTTCTAGTCCTGAGATCTCCTCCTTACAAGACGTATTCAGTAGAATACTTCGCACAGAAAGTACTCCACTTGTTCAGTTCAGTGGGGCACTTGCTAGCCGAAATAATAACTATGAGAATGGGCGATCACAATTCAAAAGTGATAACAGAGGAAAGGAGTCAAATAGTTTTGAGACTCAGGATCCAAACATAATTGTGTGTCATTATTGCCACAAGCCAGGACATCTTAAGTGTGATTGTAGAAAGCTTAAGTACAGAACTCAATGAACTCAGTCAGCCCATATTGCATCCACAAATGACACACCTGAGAAATTAGTTCTCGTTTCTGCAGATGAATTTGCCAAGTTCTCTCAGTACCAAGAGTCATTAAAAGCTTCTTCTACTCAAATCACTGCTATTGCTGATTCAGGTAAACCAAATGCATGTCTTATTTCCTTATCATCCAAATGGGTCATTGATTCTGGTGCCACAGATCATATGACAGGTAATTCCAGCCTCTTTTCTACGTTTCAGTCACATACTTCAAACGCTAATGTTACCTTGGCCGATGGATCATCATCCCATGTTCATGGGTCTGGCACAATCACCCCAACCCCTTTCTCTTCCTTTGTCACATGTGCTACATTTACCTCAATTATCCTTTAATTTGATTTCTGTTAGCCAACTTACTCGCAAACTCAACTGCAGCATCTCATTTTTTCCTTATTATTGCTTATTTCAGGATCTTTTGACGAAGAAGATTATTGGTAAAGCACATGAATCTAAAGGACTCTACATTCTTGACCCTCAGATACCCAAATCCATTGCCTGTTCTGGTGTCACTTCTTCGTTTGAGGCACACTGTCGGTTGGGTCATCCCTCTCTTTCCTTGCTCAAAAAGCTTTGCCCACAATTTAGTAAGGTGTCTTCATTAGATTGTGAGTCATGTCAATTTGCTAAACACCATCGTCTTAGTTCTAGTCCAAGAGTCAATAAAAGAGCTAGTTTTCCTTTTGAATAAGTTCATTCTGATGTTTAGGGTCCTTGTCCAATTCTATCTAAAATTAGATTTAAGTACTTTGTTATTTTTGTTGATGATTATTATCATGTGACTTGGTTATATTTAATAAAAAATCATTATGAGTTGTTTTCTCATTTTTTTGCCTTTTTGTGCTAAGATTAAGACTCAACTTGGTGTGTTTATTCATTGATTGCAAAATGGTAATGCTAAAGAATATTTGTTAACATTTTTCAAAATTCTATGATTCAGTATGGCTTCTTTTATCAAACTTCATTTGTTAATACAACTTCTCAAAATGAAGTTGCAGAATGAAACAACAAACACTTTCTCAAAACTACAAATGCCCTTTTATTCTAAATGAATATTCCTAAAATGTTTTGGGCTGATGTGATTTCAACAGCATGTTTTCTAATTAATCTTATACCTTTGTATTTCCTTCAAGGTGAATACTGTATCTTTGTTTCCCAATAAGTCATTGTTTTCTATTGAACCTAGAATATTTGCAAGTACTTGTTTTGTTCGGGATGTCTGCCTGCATGTCACCAAATTAGATTCAAAATTTTTAAAGTGTATCTTCCTCAGTTATTCTCATCTTTAAAAACGATATAGATGCTATTATCCTAGTTTGAATAAATATATGGTTTCTGCTGATGTTATTTTCCTGAAAGATACTCCATCGTTTCCAACATATAAGTCTGTATCTCAGAGGGAGGATGATGATTTATTAGTCTACATTATCACATCCTCTCAACCTATCTCTGAACCAGCTCTTGTTATGCCTCATATTCATCATGTTTAGTCTTGACTACAGAACCCTCCTGATATATGTCTTGTGCCAACTCATTTGTCATCATATCCAATTCCAAGTAATGATCTTCTTATTGCCCTTCATAGAGGTAAATGTCAATGTACTCACATTATTTCATCTTTTATGTCTTATAATCACTTATCATCATCTTGTTATTCCTTTATTGCATCCCTCAATTCTATTTCTCTTCCAAAAGAATGTTCAAGAAGTTTTCTCTTATCCTGGATGGTGTACTGCAATGATAGATGAAATGAATGCTTTAGATGACAATAGTACTTGGAACTTGGCAAACTTACTTATAGGAAAAAAGGCTATTGGGTGTAAATGGATCTTTGTAATTAAAGTAAATCTTGATGGGTTAGTGGCTCAATTAAAAGCTTATCTTGTTGCCAAGGGCTATACTCAAGTTTATGGTGTGGATTATTCTGACACTTTTTCCCCTGTTGATAAATTGACATCAGTTAGGTTACTAATTTCTGTGGCAACTACTCATAATTGGCTTACAAATCAACTATATATCAAGAATACCTTCGTTCATAAAGATCTTCAAGAAAAAATGAACATGGAGTAACCTTCTGGTTTTGTTGCATAGAGGGAGTATGGGAAGGTTTGTCATCTTCGTAAGTCTCTATATTGGTTAAAACAAAGTCTTCATGCTTGGTTTGAAAATATTAGCCAAGTGGTTGAGAAGCTTATGATAAAAAAAAAAAGTAAGTCTAATAACTCTATCTTTTACAAACAATTTGCAGCTGGCATCATTCTGTTAGTCATGTATGTGGATGATATTGTCATTACTGGAAGTGATGCTACAAGTATTTAATCTCTCAAATCCTTTCTTCATGTTTGGTTTCACACAAAATTTTTTTGGATGTTCAAGTATTTCTTAGGAGTTGAGGTAACAAGAAGTAAGAAATGAATCTTCTTGTCTCAGAGGAAATATGTGCTTGATTTATTGTCTGAGATAGGGAAATTAAAGGCTAAACCATTTAGTACTCTAATGGTCCGTAATTTGCAGCTTACAAAAAAGGGTGAACTGTTTGAAGATCCTAAAAAATATAAAAAATTGGTTGGGAAGTTGAATTATCTTTTTGTGACTTATCTAGATATTGCATATTCAATTAGTGTTGTGAATCAATACATGTCTTCTCCACGGTTGATTATTGGGCAACTGTAGAAAATATTTTGTGTTATTTGAAAAGTGCTTATGTATGTGATAGTTTGTATAAAAAAACATGGTCACACCAAAATTGAGTGCTTTTTAGATGTTGATTGAGTAGGATCTAAGGAAGATAGAAGATCTACTTTAAGCTATTGTGTATTTGTTAGAGGAAATTTGGTCTCATGGAAGAGTAAGAAGCAAAATGTTGCGTCATGGTCAAGTGCTGAGTCAGGGTATAGAGCTATGGCACAATCTCTAAATGAAGCAATGTGGATATATTAGCTTTTGAAGGAAGTAGGCGCTAAGGTTTCAATACCGGCCAAACTTTGGTGTGATAACCAAGCTGCTCTTCATATAGTTTCCTATGCTGTATTTCATGAATGAACTAAGCATATAGAAATTGATTGTCATTTCATTCATATGAAAATACAACAAGGTTTGATTTCCACTATGTATGTATGAACGGAAGAACCATTAAGAGATATTTTCACGAAGGCTCTAAACAGGGCTCAGGTTGATTATCTTTGTAACAAGTTGTGCATAATTAACATCTACGCTCCACTTTAAGGGGGAGTGTTACAAAATGTATAACCATTATATATTGTATAGCTTAATTGTAGGAACTGATTAAGATTGATACTTTTGTATCTTTTCCTTAATTATATGAATTGATAAAGATTCTAATTAGCCGTCCTTCTTAGTATAGAATTCTTTCCTAATATAAGATTGATACTCTTGTATATAAATATATTCTAAAATGATAAATAAGACACAAGAGAATATTTTCTTGCTCAATTCTAATTACATGTAAAATCCAAGATCCCTTGCTTATAAGGCACCCAAACCCCTTTTGCTTGGAACAATAAGCCGGTGCTTTTACTTTTGAATCTTAGGGAGCTAGAGGTTGAATAGACATTAGTATTAGAATCTAATCATTAAATATTGCTTCCTTAATTAAAATGAGAAGTAAATGATGCGATTGACCAAACATTTTGGGGGTGATTCTTACCGTGGAAATTACTCACACGATTGAGGTCCAAAACATTGAGCGGCACGTGATTAGCTTGGAAAACATTTTTAGTGAAATGTAAAGAGTTGGGTTCATGCATCAGAATCGTCTCCCACTCATATTGGGCAATCACAATATTCTAGTCTCTCCTGCCCATGAAATCGAAAGCCAAGTTTTACAAATTTTTGGGACGGTGGAATGGAAATTACTTACAAGTTGCTTCGGCCGAAATTCCAATTTGGACCGAAACGGTTGTCTAATTCAAATCATCAACCATTTCCATCTCTCTATTCGGTGCACCAGTGAGATGACCCTCGAAAGTTATGGATTCTTTTTAAGAAACACAAAAAAGTTACGTATTTCCTTTTTCTTTTTTTTTTTTCCCTTTTTTTCATTCTTGTGATATTGGTACCAAATTTAATGCCTAAAAGAAAAAAAAATTATAAAAATTTAATAATATCATATAAAAATTTTCTTTCCAAAAAATTATTACACCAATATAGTATTGAATATTAAATAAAAATTATTTATATTCTTGTTTTTTAATAAAAATTATTTTCAATAAATAAAAATTTTATTTATTTGTCCCTGAAAAACCAGTCTTGGTGCAAGAAAAAGAAAAAGTTAGGTGTTGTTTGGATGTTAATTTTTTTTCATTTTTTTTAAAATTATTTTGATAAAATTTTGAGTGCATAACATGTTTTAAAAAGCTGGGAATAAAATACTCCCGGATCAGGCGTTATACTTATATTTCGTGATATTTACGAATTAAAAGTGTCACTGTCCTTTAAACAATACATTTGCCTAAAATAAACAGTATTTTATAGAATAATACATTTATCTAAAAGGAACAACATGCTTGTCCGAAGAGAACAATACTTCACATAACAAAATATTTATCTGAAGAGAATAACATTTTTTATGTTGATTCAAAGAATGTTATTTACGGACAATATTTTATAGAACACCAAATTTATAAAAATGAAATAGCAGAGGATGTCATACTTCATCAACTCCTTTGATTATGTGGCCAATGACAAGTATGAGTGAGTGTAAATCAAACTCACAGTAGGAATATGTCTGATAAAGAGGAGATTGAAAGAGATGCGCTACAACGAAGCCAACCCTAGTTTTGGAGGTTGTTGCCGGTAAGAGTTGGCTAAAGGTATACGTTGATAGTAGTAGTGAAGGACTCAAGTTTTATCTAGAGCCAAATATAGTTTTATTCCGTAGTGTTGTTCCGTTTAGGGATAAGCAATGTTCTATTTATACAAATATGTTGTTCTCTAATGTGCTCTTCATTTCATAAAATGTGTTAATAAGTGTTGTTTCATTCAATAATAAGTGTTGTTTCATTCATATAAATGTGTTATTCTGTAATATGTTGTTCATTTCATAAAATATATTGTTCGTAATAAGTATTGTTTCATTCAGTAATAATTATTATTCCGTTCAGTAATAAGTGTTGTTTCAACCATACAAATGTTTTGTTCTGTAATATGTTCTTTATTTTGTAAAATGTATTATTTGTGTTAAGTGTTATTATGTTCAATAATAAGTGTTATTTCTTTTAATAATAAGTGTTTTTTTGTTTGTATAAATGTGTTGTTATGTAATATGTTGTTCATTTCATAAGATGTACTATTCATAATAAGTGTTGTTCTATTCAGTAGTAAGTGTTATTCCTTTAAGTGATAAGTGTTATTCCTTTTAGTCATAATTATTGTTCCTTTTAATAAAAAGTGATGTTTTATTTTTATAAATGTGGTGTTCTATAAAATATTATTAATTTCAGAAGAAATACTATTCGTAAATAATGTTGTTTGATTCAATAAGAAATGTTATGTCATTCAGATAAATATGTTGTTCTCTAATATACTGTTCATTTTGTAAGATGTGTTGTTCGTAAAAGATATTGTTCTGTTCAGTAATAAGTACTATTCAATTCTTACAAATGTGGTATTCTGTAAAATATTATTAATTTCTGAAGAAATATTATTTATAAAAATTTTATTTGATTCAATAAAAAATATTTGTTCCCTTCAAACAAATAAGTTGTTACGTGAAATATTAATCTCTTTAAACAAACATGCTTTTCTTTTTAGACAGATATGTTGTTCTGTATGGTGGTGTTACATTCTAAGAAATGTGTTGTTCAGGATGCAGTGACATTTTTGTAAATAATGCAAAAGTGAGTAAGTTTTAAAAAATATGAAAAAAATTATTTTCTAAAGTTTGAAAAACTCATGTGATATAATAAAAATCCTTGTTTTAGTTGTTTTTTCATTTCAACATATGAGTTTTCTAAAGTTTAAAAAATAATATTTTTCACATCCTTAAAATATGTTATTTATTCAAACTTTATCAAAAATTGGAAAAGAAAAATGGAAAAACTATCCACAAATAAATATAACCTTAACTTGTGTGTTGACTGTGTGCTTTTTTAATTATCATATAGGTCTCATTTTAAGATAACTTTTGTAATTATTGTCAGAGTTTTAGATAATTTATTAACTATAGAGATAAAACTGTTAAAATTAAAAACTAAAAGATACCATTAGATAGTTTTTTAAAAATTTTAATGTTAACCGATTACACTAATTCCAAATGATGCTGTAAATTTATTTAGTTATGTATGAGTGTTTTCAACAAATTTATCATTTTCATTAGCAGGAAAGGACGATTTGAATCTTGATCGATTAAAGTGAAATGCTAACAACTTAATGTACTTTACAAAAAGAAAAATATTATATTATATAGTGAAGAAGATATACATATAATTATTAATATGCGTTATAAATATCTTTTTAAATTACACTATATCACGGATTTGTGGCTATAAATGAAGCGAAGAGCTTTGTGTGTAGAACAGTAATTTAAACACGTATGAACATCGTTTTTCTATATGTAGTACATTTGATTAGATATAAGTAAGACTTATTATTATTAACATCTATTTGACACGGGGGCGGAACTACCTTGGGCCTTGGGGCAGGGGTGCCACTGCCCCTCAAGAATTTTGTAATTTTTTATATATAAGGTACTAAGTTGGCCATTTTTTCAGAAACTAAGGACCTGTTAAGTGTTTGCCCCCCCAAACTGCCTGAAGAATATAAAAGGGTAAATAGCGAAAAAAGTTCTAGATCTTTACTTTTCATCACAAATTTTCACCTAACCTCTGAAACATTTCATATCCATCCCAAACACTGCCACCCGAGACTTTTGTGAGTTATTAAATAGAAGATACTAAGTTGTTCATTTTGTAAGAAATTAAGGACTAGTTATCTGTTTTATCCCCCCAAACTGGATGAAGAATATAAAAGGGTAAATAGCGCAAACAGTGCTAAATCTTTACTTTTCATTGCAAATTTACACCCAATCTCTGAAATATTTCATATTCATCCCAAACCATTCTCTCTCACCGTCTCTATGTCTCTCTCTCCCCTCTAGGCTGCTTCAGTGATGATTAATCAAAATAAATTAACTATTTTACTAAATTTTATTTAGAATAGATATTATTTTAATACCATATACTCCTAATAATTATTTAAATAACTTTTTATAAAATTTAATTTTTATAAATAATTATTTAAATAATTTTTTTCTCTTAGATTTCGATCATCGCTCGTCTCACCTCCGCTTTGCCCCTAGCCCCCCGAGCCTAAAATTCTGAGTTCGCCACTGATTTGACACTTGTTTGAACCCCATAATTTTTATTTACAAACGCTGCGTATTGTCCATATATTCGACCAATTAAAGAGCAAAAATGTAAATTAAGCCAAAGTCAAGGTTCTTAATATCATCAAACTTGATAACCACATCCAATAAATTATAAATATATCACATGGAATCTGTGTTATAGATTTTTACCGATTTCACAGGAAAAAAATATTAAATATTATTTTAAGATGAAACATGTGGAACCAAAGAATTATTGTACATTATATATAGTAAATAAGATATAGATACATAATAATAATAATAATAATAATATTATTATTATTATTATATATAGTAAATAAGATATAGAGACATAATAATAATAATAATAATATTATTATTATTATTATTATATAGTAAATAAGAGATATAGATACATAATAATAATAATAATAATAATAATAATAATAATTATTATTATTATTATTATTATTATTATTTTATGCTACATTTTAAATTGCACCATATTCATGGATTAGGTGGATATAGATGAAGCTCGGAGGTCAGATTGTACATGGTATGTGACCCAAATTCCATTCCGTGCATGATGCAAGTTACCATTCCCTTTCACGCTTTGCTGAATCCTTCTCCCTTCCCATGCCCTGCCACGCAGCCATTTCTTAAATCAATTCTCTTGGTTTAAGTTTTTTTTTAAAATTTTTTTTTTGATTCGGCAAAACCATGCCTTTTAGTGGCTAATTAAGTTGATTTATTTTTTTTTTCAAATATTTCAATTTAAGTTGATTGTCGTGTACGAATTTTTTTTTTTTTATATGTAAGTAGGTATAGTTATCTGATGCGGATGGTAGTAGGAGGGAATTGAAGCGAATCCGTGTTCATGTGGAAAAATCTTCCCCAAAATGATACTCCCCTGCCGTCCAGCTGCATTAAGATCTTGCCCCGTATTGACTGCTTTCCTTTTCAGTGCCCGAGTGGGGGGTAGGACGTAGGGTACTGCCCAAGATCTTACATCATGCCCAGAAACATTTTTATAAATTTCCCCTCATTACAGTAGGTCCCAAGTCCCAACTCAGTCCTCAACGTTTTTTAGAAATACATATACTTCTTTGAGATATTTCAGAGTAAAAAAATGTTATAATAAAAATAAAAGGAAAAGATAGCAGTCCAATTGAGATTGTTGGGTCTTTTCAGAGGAGATATATCCATTTTATTCCCTAAACTAGGTTTGTTCAAACACTTTGACCCCTCTAAATGTTTACTCTAATCGATTCACACCTCAATTTATTAAAAAGCTAGGACATTTTACCTTCTTGACTCAATAACCCAATCACATGTTATCAAATGACATCATTTCGCCACTTGGATCCTTAATTTCTTTCTTTTGCACTTGAAACTTTGGTCACCACGCCTAAGTCCGCATCCCTAGCTCTTATTTCCCTAACCACTTCAGAAACGAGCCTTGTTGCAGTACTTCAACTGCCATCCCTCTTCACAAAATCTTTATTTGCATATGCAGGGTTTGTGGGTTAAACATATAAGATGTCCTATTTTTCTTTATCTGAAGTCGACTTGAATTAAGGCTGATAGACTAAAGTGTTCAAGTTAATATAATCCAGGGGATGAAATGAGTATATACCTTCAACATTCTCTCTCTCTCTCTCTCTCTCTCTCTCTAACAAAAGTCGTTTCAATTCAATTAAAATTTGGCCAAATACATCATATAAACCAATGATGGTATAAGACTTTCAAGAAAAACATAAATATAAAATTTGATCACTAAAAAACTGTGTGTTCCTGTAATACTAAATTAAATGAATAAAATCAGATCAAGCCGAATATTTCATATAAATTAGAATAAATATGAAATAGATAGCTCACAAATAACTGAAATAAAGTCTAGAATAAGCTGATAATAACCAAACGTTGCTAAAACTAACTAGATATCAAAAACTTAGGAAAAAATATCTATAAAAATATAAAAATTACTTATAAAAAAGAACCAATCAGATCTAAACTGAAATCCAAATCTGATCGTAAACAGCAGAGAGATAGTAGAAATAGCAGATGAGAAAGGATGTGCAGGGGTAATGGAGCGTTCCATTCATCAGCTAATTAAATGAAAGAATTTCCTAATTGCAAATGAAATACCACTAATCACATTTTTTTTTTTTACACACATAAGTTTTGTTACATGTATAAATAAGGTTGAATATTTAATAGTATAGGGCCATAGGCACCGAAGAATGTCTGTTTAATAACGCCATATGGAGGAGAAGTGGAGAAGATATGAGTCAAATCTCTAATCTCACATCACTTTTGGATGTCCCTCTTATCATTTCAGTAAGGCAGAGGCGACAACATTTTCTATTTTCAAATAGACATTCTAGGGATGGCGCCTCCCCGAGAGGTCTAGAGACATTGATTTGTGCTTTCTATTCCTTATACGGTTCTTCATATATTTTGCACCAGGTCTCTATCATATTCATTTTCTCTTTGAGTACTAATTAATCTACCTCAACAAAAGTTAATTATCGTCCTCCTTATACAGGCTTCGAGCCTCTCATCTTAAAATTATGGTACACCAACATTTATGATTTACCCGTTAAGCTAAGGCCAAGATATTAAAAAATAATCTGGTACGACGTGAATTATGATTTACCCGTAGAAGAAAACCGATGAGTTGTAATCTGGTACGACGTGAATTCCAAGTAGCCAACTAGACTAGTCAAGTAGGTGGCTTTTCTGTGTTTTGAATAAGAAACGAGGCATGAAATTTGAAACCGTCGGGTAATTGCTGAGCCAGAAGAAGAAAGAAAGAAAAAGACTACCTTTTTTAAAAGGGGCAGAAAAATAAAGGCTGTTTGTCGATTTGTTTGGAATAGAAATAAAGTTTTCTTAAATGAAGAAAGCGTTTTTCTTTGCCTTGTCCAGGGGCGAAGAACCTTGGAAGACACAACTATATATGAAGTAAAACAGAGCAAAAAGACAAATCTGCCCCTGGTTTTTCCAAAATCAGCAGCTTTGAATTGAATTTTGGGCAAAAGCGCCCACTTGGAACCATCCAGTTACCAATTCACTGAACCCAGACCCACCTGGTCTCTCCCTCTCTCTCTCCGTCTCTAGCCCCACGCCACCCATAAAAATACACTGAACCATTTCATTCCCGAGTCCCTGCATCTCTGATCCCCTCCACCGTCCTCGTTCTAAGATCTCTTCTTTAAATCCCCTTTTTCTGATGTAGAAAGAAGAGAAGGAAGAAACAGCAGAGACAGAAGTTCATTTAGTTTGGTTTGGTTTGGTTTGGAGCTTTGGTTTCATCGTACTTGTTGGTCATCGGATCAGATCGGATCGGCATCTGATCTGGAGAATCGAAGTTGAGGTGAGGTCTGGCGGGTGGAATTGGGGGATACCATTTAAATCGATACCTGTGGTGGTTGTGTTATGGATGTTCGTTTGGAGGGGAATAGGGTAGAGTACCGGCGGACATTGTCCCAGGGAGGGAGGAAATTGGTGGCGACGAAAGCGAGCTATTTTGGGATAGAGTCGCTGCTGCTGCTGCTCTGCCTCACCGCCTCTTTGCTTGTCCTGCCATTGATTCTTCCGCCTCTGCCTCCGCCGCCGCTCATGCTGCTGCTCCTCCCCATCGCCATTTTCGTGCTCCTCATGTTGCTCGCTTTCACGCCCTCTAATACCAGAAACTTGACCTATAAAAATGTCTAATACTACCATATATTTAAATTTCTTTTCCTTCTTTTTTTTTTTTCTTTTTCTTTTGTTTTTTGTCCATTTCATAGCCCAAATGTTGAAATCAGAAAAAGAGATCAATAGTGCTTCATTTCATTTCCATTAATTTCTAATTCATAGAATTAATCGAGACTGATGACGCTTTCTTTAAGATTATGGTAATTATTTTCGTAGAGAATAAGATTAGAAAGAGATGAATGATAATATATTGAATTAATTCTAAATGGACCATCCCATGGTTTGATTTGTTTTTGTAGAAAAGCACTTGAAAGATGCTTGATATCTGTTTGATGCAGAAGCATCTTTAAATGATTGACTTTGTCGTGAGGTAGGAGAAAGAGCAAGAGGAAAGCAACGTTTATATGAATGCTTCTCTTGAGGCTTTTCATAACCATGATAAATTGGAATCTGGGTTTGTACAGATGCAGCGGCTACATGTTGCTTGTTTTCCAATTATTGCCAAGTTTGGTGGGAGAGTTTTTTTATTTACTTTTTGATCCGCAGGAGTATGCTACAAGTAAGATTAATAGCAGCATTAGTCTATTAGAAAAGTCAGGGGGTCAATTACCTGCTTCTCAGAACCTAGAGGGCCTCTGAGCTATATTAGCAATTGTATTGTGAGTGATCTGCTGCCTGCCTTTGATGAGGGCTGGGTTCAAAACTTCAAACCCAGGCCACTTGTACAGTGGGTGTCCATTCTTACAGTTTTGCTCGAACAACGGGACGTGAGTTTTTTTAGTGTAGAATGTTCCCAGCTATAGGCTTGGCTATTCTCACTTGGAGTTTCGATTTGTGAAAAATACCAAATAACCACTATAGTTATGGGACTCGACCGGATTACCATTATATTTTATGAAAAGCCATAATTTGATGCCAAATTTTGACCATTGGGCATTAGTGGCATTGAGCTGTAAATAGAATACGACGGTCCATTTTTACATGGTGTGGAAATTGGTCATTCTCACTCTTCTTCTCAGTCATCATCATCATCCTCCTTCGACGTTGCTTCCGTTCCTTCTACACGTGGCATCTTCCTCAAGGCCCCACTAGCCTCCCCACCATTGCCTAGATCTCTACGCCAGCCATTCTTTCTTCGAGTTGGCTAAACTCCACAGCCTCCTTATGACCCTTCGCCTTTGCTCCATCACCGCTGTTGTCGCCTCCACCTTGGAAAATGCTAAAGTGATCATTTAGTCCCAAGACCAATCATTCTCCAAATTCCACCTCCTGAAAAGTGATGGCAACACATAATTCTAATTACTGGTGTTGTTCGCGTAGTTGTAGCAATTAGCGTTAGCAATTGTGTTTGTAGAAAAGGAACTGGGTCCTAGTAGAATGATTCATTTTTTAACCTCAAGATATAGCTAGGTCTAAGAATATTCTACATCCAATTTTCTTGAGCAAAAGCCTTTGGACTGTTGGTGGGACTCACCTTCGACCAATTGCATGCCCACCCCAGTGATTCTTGATATTGGCTCAATTGAAGGGTTGGTTGGGTATGGCACTCAATGGCTTGTCATTAGCTAGAGAATCAAACCGATTCCTTGTTGGTAGGTGCAATGGTTGTTTATTGTGGCTTGTTGGAGCTGTAGGCAGTGTCAACGATGGACTATGTATACCATAATTTTAAGGTTATCATAATCATAATCATAATCATAATCATTTAGTCTGCATACCATAATTTTAAGGTTATCATAATCAATTAATCATTTAGTATTTTTACCCCGGGAAGTAAGATTAGAAAGAGAAGAGAGCAAGAGGACAGCAATGTTTATACCAATACTTCTCTTGAGGTTTTCATGACCACGCTAGATGGAGATCCTTAAGCATGCATAGAAGCAAGCACAAGCACTAGATGTTGCCTTTTTATTTTTTTAATTTTTCAGAGAATAAAGTCATTACATGTTGCTGCTTTTCCAATTAATGCCAAGGAATTATTCTAATTAAAACAAAAATTAAATAGTGCCAAATTATGGCAACGTGATCTTCTACATCATCAACAAATTTATCCATCAATGTCAAATATTTACGTTAAAAATCACAAAAATTCAAGTTAAAAACTCCTCTTCTTCCGCATGTCTATCTTGAGGTTGGTCTTGATTCTGCGTACTACAGTAATGATTCATGTGTACAAATATATTAGTGTAATGTTGTAGATAAGTAAGAAGAATAAATGAACAAATTATTTTTTAGAAAAGAAGAACTATAAACTAAAATGTAGATAATAATTATAGAGTTCCATACTATTGAAATGTAGATAATGAAAAGAATAATGAAAGATAACGAATAGTAAGAATGTTCATAAACATGTTTTGATAAACAAAAACGCATAATGTAAGATAACCATAAACCAAAGAGAATGAATAGGAAAACTTGATAATCATAAACCAAAGAGAATGAGTAGGAAAACTTACATTATTGTAATTCTACAATGGAATCAAGATGTATAGTGTTTTTCTATCTTAGGTAATAATGCAATTACCATTAAACTAAAATAAATAAAAAAACACAGTGTTTACTACATAGTTTGCATACCCAATATTGTTACGGGTTCCAAATTATATTTCTCATAGCAAACAAAGTCTAAAACCCAGCATCACCATGATAATAAAAAATTTTAGACTATAAAGTACTGTGATAATTGGTAGTAAATTAATATGCAATAAATACTCCCTTCATCCCATTTTCTTCGTGTTACATTTGACTAATTTAACTTGAATTTATTCATATTATTATTTGTTAAAAAAAATTAAAAAAAATATATTTATAAACTATAGGTTTTGATTTATCATTCATATATACAATTTTTTTTTATTTATATGCTAAAATATTAAAAATAAAAAATTATAGATTAATTACTGAAATCTGAATAATGCAAAGAATTTGGGATAAATGGAGTATTTTACAATTAAAAATATATAAATTGGTTTATAATATGCCACACAATTATCACAAAAAGAAAGAAATTGAAGTTAGATAAAAAATTAACAAAACTTTCATTAAGTTAACATTAGGCCAAATTTGATCACAGCCTAGGACCTAGCTTTGCCTAGCCCAAGGTCAAGCCTAGCTTGGGCATGATCAGAGGTCTAACCTATTGCATGGTTATGTCAGTTGACTTAGGCCCCTCCCACATCAAACCTTGATTGGTTAGGCTAAGCCTAGCCAGTTTGCCCAACATCACATTATTAACATGGTTTGTCTATAAACCACTATAGTCGTATTTTCTCCATCATTTGTACCAAGTTGTATAATTTCTATGTGTAGCATTGACATGGTGCTAAGCAGTAGGAGTATGATTCAATATGAAAATCGTTTTACAATTAAAAAGCAAACCAGTATATAATATGTCATATAATTATGACAAAAATGTAATTAAAATTTTGGAAAACAACAGTAAAAACAAGCTTTCATCATGTATTGGTTCATTAATATTAGGCAATTTAATACTTCAAATAAGGATCGAGTCTTATTTTTAACATGATCTAGAAAATAATAATAATAAATACTTAATTTTTTAAAATTATAACCTTTATAATCTAAATTCCCAAAACACAAATTTAAATTTTGTTAAAAGTAAACAACTTGAGTTGATTTTTACCATATCTAACTAAAATAATAATTGAATACAAATGACAGTTTTTTTCAAAAATATGTACCATAACATTAACTCATTACATATTTGCTCTTTAATACCCATGCGTGATATGAAGTTTCAAACAATATTTTTTTTTAGTATTTGTTAAATTATTTATTTTTCTCCAGATATTTTTATTTAATTTTTAAAATCATATTGGAAATTTTACCAAAATGACGATAAATTTCTAAGACTTTAGGTAGTAACTAGCAAAGTGACCAAGCTTCGCTGCAGCACAACTTGGTATTGGTTAAAATATGAGAAATAGTAGTTTGACAATATGGGTTAAGTGTAGATTTTGCTGCATCAAAAAAATAGATTTTGCTTTTAAAAGTTTGGGGAACATTCTCGTCCCATGCATCAAGGCTCGTAGCAGAACAATATTTCTCTCAAATTTAGCCACAAAATGGGAACCAATCTCCAAATTACAGCAGTAAGCAGCAACTTCTTTCTTTACCCAACCCAAATTTTGATTAATAGCAACACTTGGGTTGTTGGCTTCCAACCCAGTAATTTGGCTTGACTGAAATAATCATCTTAGGCTTAAGAAATATTGATTTCAAAGAGATAGAAAGCAATGGAGCGAGAGAGAGAGATGACGCTTCTGCCATGGTTCCTTATTTCTCTCCTTAGCCCCCAGCTTCAGCAAAAGGAAGAGAAACTTAAGAGAGCAAGAGATGGATGGAGAAAGTGTCTTCCTTCCCTTCAAACCATAGAAAGATTTTAGTGATATTAATGGAGAAATAAAATGGAGAAGGTAATCGTTCCATGACTTTGGTCTAATGATTAAAGCATTGAGGATATTATAAAAAGATTTAAGATTTGAATTTGACATCCTTATATCATTTTCAAAAAATGTCATATAAAGTTAGTTCGGTTGTTATCCAGGTTTAAAAAAAGCTGACATTTCCCATCCTTACTTAGAATATTAGTACCCTTTCCCTTGTATATTTATAAGTATGCTGCTAAATACAAAAAAAAATGAGGTAGGTAATTAAGTACAAACGGGAAAAGAATGAGAAAGATCCTACTGCTGTTATTTTGTTGGATCGGTTGAGACAACTCTGTTACCAAGCTCTACGTCTTTCTGTGATTTCAACCGCCTGTAAAGGACGTCAAAAACAGGAACAAATTGCAAACTCTTTGTTCCACTGTAATTGTGATTATTAATCTAGTAATTTTATATTCGTGTACAAATAAGGAACAAACTTTCCATATTGCTCACTTCTCGAATTTCCCTTCTCTCTAGGAAACATTCTCTCTCACTTTCTCTAACTTCAGGGAGCACGGTTGCCGCGCCGGCCGCTTCGTGAACTAAGATTCAAATTTAAGCTGCACATGATTTTATTTTCTAATGAGCTTCAAGTTATATTATTTTTGATTTATTTTTAAAATAGTTTTATTATTTTAATTCAAATTTATTTATATTTGAGTTCAATATGATTCTTTCAGAAGAACTTTAAATGGGTTAATTGAGTTCTTATCTATATTCGGGTTGACCCATTTGATTTATTGAGTGAGGAAGGGGAGTAAGAAAGCTTCAGCTGTATGTATTAGGGTCATGAGGAGGCTTGAGAGGATGTTTGCTGGGCAGGTTCGATACAACCCTCGTGAAGGTAACTAGCTAAATTGGGGCTTTCTTGCGACCATTTCTCTCTGTGGAGGAGCAATTATCCTTCCTAGCTTCTTGATGTTTGTTTGGAGGATTCGTACTTTTGTTTAGAAATGAAGTGCCTTTTGATCCAAAAAAAAAAAAAATGTAAGCAGGTTGATGAGATGAAAACTTTTTCCTTAGTCGCTACAGTGCGTGGATGCTATGCATGAAAATTATATTCCCCCGTCCCATAAATTTTGATACATTTGACTTTTTATTATATTTTAACTTAATTTTATTCATATTATTGTGTGTTAAAAAAAATTAAAAAAAATATATTTAGAAACTACATATCTTGAATTATCATTCATATACAAAAATTTTGTATTTATATATTAAAATGTTGAAAATAAAAAATTATAGATTAATCATTAAAAATAAATGGAGCGAAACTTTTGGGACGGGGGAGTACAACTCAAAATGTGTAGAGGAGAACGTACGATTATAAGGCATTTGTAGGTAGGCCAAAACTAGATATGTGATGTTCACCAAGCTAACCTTAGCCTCAGACTGACCACATATTCATGGCCCAAATTTGACCTTAGGGGCAGTTGGATTATAGGTTGCGCGAACTTGACCCAGTGTAATTAAGAGTTAAATTTTAAAATAAAATAAACCTAAAATAATATAATTTTTAACTAATTTTGGACTAAACATGTTTCGCTATTTATATGTACCTATACAAGTTTAGTCAAATATTTTTAACAGCTATGTTTTTCAAGAAAAAAAAAAAAAGGCAACTGGTAGGCCTAGCTGGGTTAATGGGCATTCTTTTCAAGGCTTATTTGGCCCACATGAAGGGCAGATGTGTCGAATTTGCGCTGAGTTTGATTCAAATGATTTTTAGTTTCAAAAAATAATAGTATATATCTTAATAAGATATTCATATATTATGATCAATATTATTATTAAACCAACCAACAGTAAAAATATTATGCCATCACATTGAGTTTCTCCAACATATTTATCCATTAACATGAAACATATTTGTTATAAATAATAATAACCCACATGCATGTAAAAAATAAAATATATTTTTTAAAATTTTGGGCTGTCTGAAAAAATTATAAAAGTTATAAAAGGAAGTTTTCCAAAATTTCCCCTTAATAATATATTTATTAATTTAACAAATAAATAATCAAAGAAAAAGTTTTGACTGACATGACCACATGAAAACATTATAAAAGGAAACTTGCCCAAATTGGCCTAAAATAATAGACATATTAATTTTAAAATCAAATATGATTTAAAAGAAAAATTTTTAAGACTCCACAAAAAAAGTGTTAAAGGAAGTTGGCCAAATTGGCCCAAATAATAAACATGCTAAAATTAAAAGAAAATATTTTTTTAAAAAAGTTCTGGGATACATGAAAAAATTGTGTAATGTAGTTACCAATTTGGTACAAGATAATAAACCATTTAATTAAAAATAACTATTTTTACAAATAAATAATTTTAGGATGATGAAAAAATTGTTAAATTCTATTAAAAAAATGTAAAATGGACTTGGCCCAAAAGAGCCCTAAATAATTAACATAATAAGCTTTAAATAATATAATCATTTTTTTTATTTTTAGCTGAATAAAAATATCTAAGTTGGTTTCCAAGTCATGTAAAGAAAACTGCATTTTGGACTGGTCCACAAAAAATATAAAATAACAAAGATTGGCCCATATAAGAAAAGTTGGGAAAAAAAAGGCCCATTTTTTTGTTCTGACCAAAATTAAAACTGATCCATGTGCAACCCGTTTCACATCCTAGCCTAAAAACTCAATGCATCGCCTGACCATATTTCAAATTCTAGGTACTCAATTGAAATAAATTAAATAAAATAGGGGACTCTTGGTAACCAAACCCCTAAAATTAAGGACTAACTTGTAAATAATCTATAAAATTGCTATAAGTATCCTTAGCCCAAATTTCATTTCTTCTTCTACATTTCTCACTTCTCTCATGTCTTATCCTACCTTTTATGACCAACAAACTATTTAAACGTTGTTGTTGCCCTATGCTACAATGTTTTTTTTCCTTTCTTTCTCGTTCTCTGCCTAAAGTCAAATGCCCCGAACCGCTGCCCGAGTTGCTTACTTACATATTTTGAGGATTAAATTTGCTTAGGTTGAACTTAGTTAAGTACCATCATTTTGGTGTGATCATTGAAATTTAATGTTTTCTGCCTTCTATTTTTTTTTCATGTGCTTGTTAATATAATTAAATTCTCTATTGATATGCATGCTATTGGGATTTTTTTGGCTTTTTCTCCTTCCTTGATAATCTAAGTTTCATTGTTGCCTTCACTTTTATCAATGCCATTACAAGTTTGCGACTGTTGCGTTACCAACCATAATAGATGAACGGAAAAGATAATAAAAATCTAAGAATGGGCAGAAAATGTTAACTTATATGGTTACTTGACGTCACTTGATGGCCAAGGGGTAAACCATACCAAAATTTCAAATTCGATGGTTAAAATCATCCGATTTCAAGTTTAAGAGTTAATTGTCATAGTCATTTAAGTTTAAGGCTGAAAATGAGATTTATCCCTTTCGAATAATGGAGAAAACAATTACTCACCTAGTATAAAAGCATTTTGTAAAAGGGAGTTAAAGTTGTTACATTCGGCCAGTGTGATCGATCCCTGAATTCTAGAACTGAGAGCTTGTTTTCCCTACTTAAGGTTAATTGCAGTCACTTTTCACTATTATTTTAGGAAACATTTCATTTAGACAATCTCTTTAAAAACAAACAGATAGTAAAAAATGTTCAGTAGCTTTAATTGGAAAAAAACACTGAAACAGAAGCTTTTATCGTGTACAGAAATCAAAGAACAACAAAAAAAATTAATAAAGGCTGTCAAATTGAAACCTCACGGCATACGATTTAAATAGCTAAAATGGAGGCAATGCACATCAAGTGTTACATCCAAAAATCTTTGAATAGCATAGTAGCAAATTCGAGCCTCTAGTCAATTTTTTTTATTTAAAAAAACCTAAACATACAAATCTAAGCATGCTACTTATGGGAATCATACACTAAATTAGATTCAGACACCAACCACGCTACGACATTTGAATTGAGGAGAATCGGAGAGAATGCTTGCATTCGATTCCTCCTTTGACTTATGATTCATTGCTGGAAGCACCAGCTAGGCAGTTTGCTTGGCTAACACTTGCACGGTCTTTGCCCCAATCCTTAATGTCATGCATGTTCATACATAAAATTTTCAAACAAAATTAAGCAACATAGAAAGTCCAGTGAAGGAAAAAATGCACATAAATATTCAAAATTGATAGTGATGAGTCAATTAAAAATCAAGAAAACAATACCCACATTTTTTGTGACGGTGATGGAACAGTGGTCACCGGAAGCTTTAGTAACCTAGCCAGCAGTGGACTTGGAATGTAGCCGCTATGCATGTGAGGAGTTTGATGGTTCCGAGCATTCGTTTTCTTGATAGACTTTATTCATTGTTTGATGGCGTTTCCATCTCAAACTATAAGAAGCAAAAATTAATACAAAACTTTGAAAGAATCTATAAGAAACGTAAATAAGAAACTCTAAAAGAATCCAACAGTAATAAGCAAAAGATGAAATTTTAATAAATAAAGATGCTAAATTTGAAAATGAAACTTTTAGTAAAGATAAATACAGTTGGAGAATTAAGGGTCATAGTCTAAAGTCAACAATGCTACTGCTTAACTGATAAAAAACATCAAAAGTTGCCATGAATCCTTTTAAAAAGATTTCTGATCTATTTTTTTTCAGAAACTTAAATATCCTAGTTCTACTTGTAGTTTTTCGGATGAAAGGAGCATGAGAATTGATGGAAACAATAGGTTCATTAATAAATTTGGGGGATGATCATCGGGAGTCATAAGTGGATGGGAAACAAAAGAGGAAAGGACGGTGGAGTTGTCCATCAGCTTTGACTTACAAATATAATGAATTTAAAATTTTCACATTTAAGGTTTATGTAGGCTACCTGATTACTAGTTCTTAAAAAAAAAATTATTAGATAATATTTTTATTGTCTATTGATAAAATGAATTTATTTTAGATGAGATTATAGCATATCTTAATTACAAATTAATTTAAATTTCATAATGCTTTTTTAATTTGTAATTCAAATTTTAGATATAAGTTAATAATTATGATTTTGACTGCTACGTATTACTACTTGGTTGCTTTATAGGGCAAAGTTATATTTGGTAGACTACGTGCAAAAGATTGCAATTAATTTACTGAAAATGGAAAGTATGCCACATACCAACTCTACAATCTCTCTTATTAAGGAAAAGTCAAAATCATCCTTAGATGTATCCTGCTTTATATATATATATATTAGATGTCATTTTTCTTAAACACGTAAATTTTGCTAATTATATTCGAACATGTGTGCTAAAGCTATAATTATAAATGATGCGTGCAAGATTGGGTGCAAAAAAGTTAGCTGGTTCCACTGTTTTTTTTTTTTATTTATAGAAACTAATTAAATTGTGATATGAAGGATTTTGTAGAGTCTTAGTGCAAAAATTTTAAGTATGTATAACATTACTCACTTTTGTTCCCATTTTAAATTGTTCTTCTTTGTGACAATTATAACTTGTATTACATACTAGCTTATTTTTAATTGTAAAATGTTTATCTTGTTGAATAACATTTGTACCAATTATCACATTATGTTTTATTTTAAACTTTTAGATTCCCATGACAATACTGGGTTTTTTTAACTAGTTTGTTAAAATTGATTAAAAAATTGATAGCAAGGCAAATATATATAAGTTTTTTTGGCCAATCTAGCTAGTTTTTATATAACCAAGTCTAACTTAGCTAGAGTTAAAACAAAATAAAGAAAAGAAGATAAAAATAAAAAAGAAAGGAACAAAAACCAAAATAGAGATCACGTCTTTTTTTTGTTTTTTCCTTTCTCAGGTTCTCTGTCTTGCTTCTCTACTTTCTTTCATAATGAGTTTTGTAACAACTTAGCATGTCTAATTTTGTTTTTTTGAAAAGAAATTGGAGTATAGTATTCTTTTTTTTTTGAAAAATATTATCTAATAGATTCTTATTTTATATGCTTTTTATTTGACATTTATTTTCCGTTTCATTTCTCAAATAATGGAACTGAAAATATTCACAGTGAATATGATAATACCGATGGTATTATTGGTCATGACGTTTTCATATAATTTACTATATGATTGACATGTTGTCTTTATGGGCTAGAGAGTGTAGAATTTCTTTTATGTTGTGTATTTATTGTATAACACTTTCTTTATGATATTATACTATTATCAAGTGAAAATATTGTGAAATTGAAAGATAATTTAGATACTTATAATTGTTTTATATTTTAAAATAATTTTTTTGATAAAATATTGTGATTCTACACGATTTTATGACTTTACGAATATGAAAATTCAAAATAATTCTAGATAGAATTTTAATTTTGATAACTTGATTATGTCCCTTTCAGAAACCTACAATTGATGGGCCTATCGATCAACGTCCCTCATGATCCTTTTCGGAGTGGGCGTCCATGCAGAGATGGGCTAACAATGATAGTTTTTCCATTCATCAACTTTGAGTTTAGGGTCTAACTAGAGGTGAACATTGGGCCGGTTTTGGACCAGCCCAGAATGGGATTGGCTCGCGTCAAGCATGGCCCATGGCCGGTCAAACCCTGCACGGCATGGGCCCAGTAGAAATTTGGCAAATGGTGGGCCATTTACGGGCCCTAAGCAGGAAGGGAAGCTAAGTGGGCTCGGCATGGAGCCTGGCACGGGACCGGCGCCGCCATTGGTAACCTGCTTTAACGGCTCTGAAAATGTTTTTTTTTTTTAAAAAAAAGAGAAAATTGCACATTTAGTCCTTCTAACGGCTAGTAGCAGTTTTTTGACCCCAGAAATTACTCCCCCCCCCAAACTATTTTCTAAGGGCTTTTTAGTCAAAAAAAAAAAAAAGGCCTTCCCTTATAAATAGAGAGGCCATTTCCACCATTTCTTCACACCAATCTTAGCAATCTCTCTTTCTCTACTAATATATTCTCTCATTTCTTTGAAGCACTCAATATTATTTTTTTCATTTTTTCTCAATCAATCCTCAATTACTTTCGAAGCTCGTGATCTGCTCAATTTTTTCTCACACAAATGGCATTAAGAGGAAAGGGAAATGCCTCAAGCTCTTCATCCCGCACCGGTTTAAGGTCATTTTTTCCGTGGCCTTTCCCGATCGGCGACCCGTGGGGCTCATATCCAACAAACTAACGATGACGAGCAATTCGATATGAGTCAATACGACTTGGGGCTTGATGATCAACTTTTTGATGATGACATTGAGGAGGTGGAGCCAATGGCAGCAGGGAATGTTGGTGGAGGAGATGGTTCTCAACAAACCCCAACAAGCCATCAACCCGAACTTTAGCCACAAGGTAAGACGTTGAGGCTCACCGCATGGGTTTGGGAGTATTTTGACCAAGTTTTTGAGAAGGATAGTCAAGGAAATGATGCGAGGTTCGCACATTGCAAACATTGCAAGCAAAAGCTCGCGCACAAGAAGAACTCTGGCACAGGAACACTAAGACGTCACATGGAATATAAGCATCCAAATTTATGTCCAGATGCAGCTACTAGTACCGGCGATTAAACACAGCTTGCAAGTACTGCCGGCGGATCAGGTATTTTTAAATTTAATCAAAAAGATTGTAGAGAATGCATGGTAGAATGGATGATGTTAACTGAAAAACCATTTACACAATCGGAAGATAGACACATGGAAAAATGAATTACATCATACTTAAACCCTGCTTTTAAAAGAACATCTAGGACTACTGCTAGGAGAGAAGCATTTAAAATTATGAAGCTGGTAAATCAAACTTACAAGCATATTTCTCTGCTTTTGATCATTCTATCTCATTCACTAATGACATGTAGACTTCACTATTAGGACAAAATTATTATTGTATAACTGTACATTGGATTGATGATAGTTGGGTCACTAAAAAATGTATCATTGCATTTAAGTGGATGGAGGTCGATCACACTGGTTGAAACATATTCGAAGTAATTTCAAAAACTTTAAAAATTTTTTTTTGTCATGACAAGGTTTTTAGCATAACATTTGATAATGCATCAAACAACGATGTCGCGGCTGAGACATTGAAGGAATAACTAGAACCTGTCCGTGATGCCGTATTTTTTTCATATTAGGTGTGTATGTCATATTTTAAACTTAGCTGTCAAAAAAGGTCTTCAAGTTTTGAGTAATGAAATTACTCCAATTAGGTGGGCAATCCATTATTTTAAGTCAAGGACCAAAGTTTTTAAAGAGTTTAAGAAATATTGTCTAAAAAATGGCCTCAATTTTAGTTGGAAACGTTTTAAACTTGATTGCCCTACCTGATGAAACTCGATTTACGAGATGTTGATGGATGCGATGCCATTTGCTGCACACATGACATGTTTTATAAATGTCAGAGAAAAGAAAACGATTTTGAAACAAGAGATGTGAGATAAACTGTCAAAAATGGCTACTGTATTGTGATATTTTTATAATGCCACTGTTTTTTGCTCCGGTGTATACTATCTCACATAGCACAAAGTTTTAATGCATATGGTCAATATTGCATGGGTTTTTAACCAATACAAAGATGACGAGTTCTTAAAAGACATAATTAAAGCTATGAAAGAGAAATGAATTTTATATTTCAGTACTATACCCCCGATCTACTTACTTGCATCTGCATTAGACCCGACCGTAAGAATCACGGGTACGCTCTTGAGGGTTATTATAGTTTCTTAGAAATGACACATATTTCTGTTCATGCTATAACTGCCTCTATTGATGAGCACTTGTGAGAGTTATTTAAGATTTATGCCGATCGGCAGAAGGATAAGGTTGCGAACACCACTTCCTCTACCATTGGGTCTTCATCATTGTAGGGCTCATCATCATTCAATCCGGCTGAACAACTCCTCAAACGGCCCTGTGCTGCAACATCCGGTCTTACTGAGGTGGACGCATACCTCAACTTAATTTGGGAGAATAGTGAGACCGACATTCTAGAATGGTGGAAAGCAAGAAGCAACAAATTTCCAATACTCTCCATCATTGCCAAAGAAGTTCTAGCTGTTCCCATCTCAATCGTGGTATCTAAGTCCGCTTTCAGCGTTGGGAAGCATGTAATTTCAGAAAAATGTGTAAAATTATCACCAGATGCAGTTGAAGTTTGTATATGTAACCGTGATTGGAGTCTTGCAGCTTTAAGATTACAAGACCACAAGAGTTTTGACGAGGAAAACCCTGATGAGATAAATACTTAAATCCACAGCTTGCTCATTATTTACTTACTTTGTATTTGATTTGATTTTGCTGTTTAGCAAAGATCGTAGCTTTTATTTTACATTTATTTTTATGGAACATTTCGCTATTGAGTCATGTAAAGCCCGTTCCATGGTATATAGATGTCGTTTGGCTTTGAAATTAATAAAATTTCACACTGGTGATGGTGTTTAACTCTTAAAACAAGTAGTTATAAAAATGTTGTTTTAATATCAATTTTTAAAAATATAAATGAAATTAAACTTAAAATTAAAAACTAAAACTAAACTAAAAATAAAAAATAAAAAATATACGGATTTTCCTAAAGAGGATGAGTTGTTTCCCTTTTCAGAACATTTTTAATATCTAATTTATCTTATCACTCTTATTTAACTTCTTTTTGTACAAAACAAAAAAAAATTTTGTACTTAGAATTACAACGTAATAGAGAATTACAAAAAATAATCCTATTAATAAGTCTACTTTAGATCCTACTCCACCCAGTTAAAGCTTACCCTTTGGTTGTAAAGAGGAAAAATTTCTCATACAAGCCACGATTTAAACTTTAGCATGCTACAATAAATAGTGGGCTTCAATGCCAATTTGCCAACAAGATATTGGCTTGGAGGGAGAATTTTAGGACTTAATACGAAGAATGTTTTCATTTTCATTCCTCCTCCTCCTCTTCTTTTTAATTTTTTTACAAAATAGCATATGTTTTGCCAATTGATTTTAAATTATGTGATATTTGGAGATATTGTTTTCTAAAAATACCAAGGATTTATTAATTTGGTGTATATTTTCAAAAGGTATTCAAAATTATTTTTTGTAGGTAGTAATTATTTTATCAAATTATGTATAATAATAATATGTTAATTATCACCAAAAATCGACACAGAGTTGACATGAAGGACATTAAGAATCCTACAAAAGAAAATAATATTAGAGGCCCCCAAGGTATGTATTCATATAAAGGGCCTTTTAACACTTAACTAAAAATTAAAAATTAAAAATTAAAACTAAAACTAAAAATAAAAATAAAAATTACAAATTTAAAATTAAAAATTATATGGGCTAGCTCGGATTCGGCCCAGCTCGGCACGGGACTGCATCAGACCCGGCACGGACCCGGAACGTGTCAACCTAGGTCGTGCCCGGGCCCAACTTCCACAGGACCGGGCTCGGCCGGTCCGGCCCATTGTGCAACTCTAGGTCTAACTAGCGGATATGGAAGCCATAAATTTCTGGGCCTTAGTTTAGTAAGGCAAAAGAGATAAATATATAACCACCTTAGCTCAAGAGAATAATTCCATAAAAGCATGTCACTAATTTTAAGATAGGAAAATAATATACTAACATGATAGATTATAGGTAAATTACCCATTAAAAGGTGTTAACGATTAAAGATTTTTTACCCTTGACATAGTTTGACTTTCAAACATATGTAATTTTGTTCCAATTTTACTTGTTTTGAGTTGAACTAGATTAATTTAATTAGGATTAAAGCCTCACCCAAAGCCTTACATCTTAAAATGATTTAGATCTTAATTAGATGTTACTAATAAGCAACTAGTGTTATAAATTATGGTACTTTTGCTACGAATCTAGGACAGAACAAATTTCATTTATTCTCAAGTAACAATTTGATTGTGGATATCCATGTTAGCATACACATTCAATAGCAGTAGTTTATTTACTCAAGAAAAAAATTTTAAGGAGATATTTTCCTTGAAAAAAATATGATAATGATTGATTTATTCACTTCACATAAGATTAGTGGCAATAACGTAGGCATAAAAAGGTTGAAAAAGAAGCCCAAATCAAACAAAATATCACTTTATCTGTTACCAGCACCATGAATTGAGTTATTGAATCAAATGATCATGGCTTATAGTTTGTAATTGAAAAGAGATTTCTGAGCAATTGTTGAATCACTTTGATAAATGAATTCTATATTTGGCCGGTTTAATTAAGTCATCAGTGTTTGTTCTATTACAAAATAAATATTGATTATTATTTTTTCTTTTTTACTATGTTTAAATTAGGGTCCTATACTCATAGGAATTCTTCTGATGTCTCTTTCTCTATTATCATCTATGTTCCCTTTTTTCAAAATTTTCATCTCAATTAGCTAGGTTTCTTTTTTTTTACTAGTCATTTTTTTTTGCCTTATCTTTACCATGAGGTCTTAAGATTTGTTTTTGGACTTAGCCACTCTAGCAAGAAGAGGGAGGTTAGAAGTTCAACTCTTATCTCCCTCACTTCTCCATACAAATGCTGTTTAAAATTGGTTCGAATATCTTTTGGGTTTCAAAAAAGCAGGCATTTTCCTCCTTACCTATACTACACTTGTAAAGAACTAAAGATGCTTCTGTGTATCAATAAAAAAATATTTTTTTATAAACCAATATTTGATCTTGAATTGACATAGAAGTTGCTTTTGTTTTGATTAATTTTATTGCCTTATCCTTACCCATTATTTCGGTTTATGCAATTGATATCAAGCAGATTTATTGTTTCCCAACTGATCAAAAAAGCAAAAAAGAGATTTATTATTGTCTTTTCATTTAGCTCTTGTGGGTGGAAATGGCATTGTAACTTCGCTAGGTTTATTTGGCCGCCGGAACCGTTTAGCTGGTTATCTCTGATCATGTTAGGGAGTATGTTTATTCTAAGGCAGTCTAGCCTCAACTATTCTAAGTTTTGTTTACAAAGTTGATCTCCTCCGTTGCTCCGCTCAAAGGGCGTATAAAGTTCAACATAGATGGCTCATTGTTAGGTTGTTTAAGAGATTCTGCTGCAAGAGAGATTTGGTGTGAAGAATTATTAGTGATGCTGTTATTTTGAAAATTAAGCTCATTGCTATTCTCATACTTTAAAATAGTATAGTAGAAATTGAATCAGATTCTTTTGATGTTGCTATAAAGATTTTAGTCTATCATAATTTTATGTCAGTTTTCTCTTCTATTATTCATCAATGTCGACAATTGCTAAGTAGATATTGGGTTTGTTTTCTTTGTCTCAAAGCTAACTTCATGGCCAATTGGCTGCTTCTAGTTCCTTTTAGCGTTACCTTTTATGATGACTCTCCATTTGTGTTGTTCATTAATGGCAAGCAAAATAGTCCACAAAAGAAAATCATCACAGAAGATTTTGGAAAACATAAGTGCAAGGACTAATAGAGTAACAGGCAGTTCGGCACAAGTTAATACGTCCTTGTTAATGTGTTTTTTTGTCCTAACATGGTAATCTAAATGTGGGGTCTTTATATTTGTAACACATTGGCCATTAAAGTTACAACAAATGTACAGTCTCCAACCACCTTGGGAAAGTTGTCACGTGGGTAGATAAGGTTCTCACCCACACCATTGACCACACATCCCTTCCTTGTTAATCAAGTCGGTGCCAGCTGCCAATGAAAGCTTGTTGTTGTAAGCTCCAGTTTTTTCATTGGAATAGCCTGCTTCGGAACACATTGGTGGAACTTCGTTACATATTTGATTCCCTTCCTAGGGAGATGGTTAAACAGAGTGACTCTGCAATTGTGAGGAAAACACCGTCATCTGGGGTGTGCAAAAAGATGGGTTTAGGGTCCAACGACATCCATTTGAGGTTCTTGATAAAGGGAAGGTACTGGGAGATACATGTAAGGAGGACAACTGAGTTAGAGAGGCGCTTGTGTGGGAGGGTGCACTTGGTAGCTAACTTGGTGAGTGAGCTCACTTTGGTCACTTCTAGGATGCTAATATGGTTTTGTGAGGCAATCATGGTATCCTAAGGGTGCACTTGTCCTGGAGCTTGACTATACTTTTATTCACGCTTTTGTCCTAGTATGAATGTCCCAGGATGACTATGGAGTCAGATCAAAATGCCCCAATTTCAATTAGAGGAGCCCAAATTGTAACAACGGTAACTCGTCCTGTGGGAAGTGCCGACGTATAGCATGTGTGAGAAAATGTGATCCGAGAGTAAAGTGGGAGGAAGCTGTGAGATTTTGTATGGTTAAAAACAATGACATTTCTTTAAATAGAGTTAAACGTTATGGACACATTGAAATCTAGCCCACACTTCTCTTTTCCATTCCCACAAAAACACGTTAATATACATTAAATTAAAACAAATCGGGCCTAAAGTTACTACAAAAAATAGTTATTAAACAAAAGTGGTGAAATTGCAAGTTGGGTCATACCTCTAGGAGTGGAAGAACATAAGACAGGTCCTGGGTGGAACTGTAGACCTTTACCCGTTCCGTGGCCCGTGGGTCAGTGAACACTGAAGAGTGAAGAGTGACAAAGGGCATTGATTTACGGCGTTAAAACTGTGACGGGCTCAAGAGGCCAGGTGGGCATCTTTGTCGCAGCACCTTGCAGCAAGCAAAGCATATCTCTCTCTTCCGGGCTTCGGTTTAGGGCTGTCCTGTTCTGGTGCTATAAATACCCAAATCATTTCTCTCCGGTGCGACCCCATAAATTCCCCAAGTCGAAGGTCAGTTCAGAGCATCATCCAGGTGAAGTCAAGGGCCTCCACTAATCCGCCATGGATGAAGAGTACGATGTGATTGTTCTGGGAACTGGTCTCAAGGAATGTATCCTCAGCGGTCTCCTCTCGGTTGATGGTCTAAAGGTCTTTACTTTCTTTTGCTCTTCTGATTTCTTCTTGATCCAAAATTGCTGCTTTTAGATCCCATGGATCTGCCTGCTTTGTATCCCCCTTTTGATCCTCAACTCTCTAGTTGTTTTACGGCTAGACTCTGGCAATTCACTGCTAAATCTCCTTGCTTTTGCTTCCGATGGGTTTGGTTTTGATTAGTCCTATGTCTGTTAGCTGGAGAGTTCGCATCTTTAGGTCCGAGAATGTGGCTTTGAGACCATTGTTATTTCGCGTATCAAATTTCAGTATTTTGGGTTCTTGTCGCTCTTTTTCCCTCGCTTTTGTACTATTTTCTAGTAGGGGGTTGCTTAATCTGTAAACTGCATGTTGTTCAGGAGCTTAATCTGTAAAGCTTTGGTGTGTTGCTTCGAAGTGCTTCAGCGCACAGTTGCTGGTTCATTTTATCATTCAGTTTATATTTTTGTGATCCAGGTTTTGCACATGGATAGAAATGACTATTATGGAGGAGAGTCTACTTCACTGAATCTCATTCAGGTTCTGTTTCATAAATCCACTCTTTGGATTGTATTTTCAGTCTTCGTGCCTTTTAGATTTTAATAAGCTTCCTAAAGTTATGTGTCAATAGCTCTGGAAGAGGTTTAGGGGAAATGATTCGCCTCCAGGTCAGTTGGGCTCTAGTCGGGATTATAATGTCGACATGGTCCCCAAGGTGATTTTTTTTCCTTGCAGTTTCTTGTACCTTGTAGTAGTTGATTCCTTATCTTCAAGTAGTAACCTTGTTTTCTGTCACACTAGTTTATGATGGCAAATGGGGCTCTTGTACGTGTCCTCATTCATACGGATGTTACAAAGTATCTGTATTTCAAAGCTGTCGATGGAAGCTATGTCTATAACAAAGGAAAGGTAGTTCTCTTCTTTCCAGGTTTGAATGTACTTTGCTTTATATTTCTACATGGTGGTTATGGCATTCATCTTGCTGTTGTAGGTTCACAAAGTACCAGCAACTGACATGGAGGCCTTCAAGTCCCCACTCATGGGTATGTTTGAAAAGCGCCGAGCACGCAAGTTCTTCATATATGTCCAAGATTATGATGAGACTGACCCCAAAACACATGAGGGACTGGATTTGACCAGTGTGACAACCAGAGAATTGATTGTGTAGGCCCCATATTTTTGTCATGTCTTTCTTGCTCATCAGTTGCAGTGTGTAAAGATGCTTAAGGATGAAGTGAAATGTGGGGATAATGTTTCACCATTTAAATTTCATATGCTTGTCTGGATTCTGTGGTTGGGGCTGAAATTGTGCATCTCTGTTGCCTGACATTCATCCCTCCCTTCACATTTATCTCAGACAACTTTGTTTATGGCCTTTTTCTTCCAAAAGAAAAAAACATTCTATTTGCTTTTGCAGGAGATATGGCCTTGATGAGAACACTATAGATTTTATAGGTCATGCACTGGCTCTTCATAGGGATGATCGTTACCTCGATGAACCTGCCCTTGATACTGTGAAGAGGATGAAGGTATAAGATGCTTTCATATCCTGCTTTAGATTCCTACTTTAGTATGCTGTGTCTGGAGTAATTTCTTTTATGTGGCAGGTTTATGCTGAGTCTATGGCACGCTTTCAAGGGGGATCACCTTATATCTACCCACTTTATGGACTGGGAGAACTACCTCAGGTTATCTCTCGCATATAGACCTAAAACTTTATTCATTCTGGATATATTATGCTCAACTTGTGGTTTATTTTCTCTTTTGGAACACCCAAGGCTTTTGCAAGGCTTAGTGCTGTTTATGGTGGGACATACATGTTGAATAAACCTGAATGCAAGGTATGTGTGTTTATTAGAACGTGAGCATTTTGTGCATGAATATTGTTGGTTTGTCTGGGTGATTTTATGTGACTTTGGCATCAACCATGGGAATCTGACAGGTTGAATTTGATGAGGAAGGCAAAGTAATTGGAGTCACATCAGAAGGTGAAACTGCTAAGTGCAAGAAAGTTGTTTGTGATCCTTCCTACTTGCCCAACAAGGTAGTTTCTATAAACAATGGTTGATTGGCTGAAACTTCTTCCAATTTGATGCGCATGTTAGTCACAGACTTCTCTTGTTTGAATTGGAAGTGGGCTGTTATACTTAATAAGCAATTATTAGACAAGGCTATGCTACTATATGGAATCTTGTTTAGCTAGAAATTAAGTTGGCTAGTGAAGTTGAAGCATGCTATATCAATCTTCTTTAATGCTACCAGCTTCTTGAACAACCTTACTTATGTTCTGAGTTTCAGTTTACCAAAACCCTAGCAAACTGTTCTGAATTGCCTTTCTACCGAAGAAAAATGAAAGAATCATTCTTTCTGGTGTTCCATGATACTTCCTTCACCCGAAAGTAATGAGATTGCATGTTTTATGAAATATCCTCTGTTAGGTTTTATTTTTTGGCAGAGAAGAGTAGTTAAGTATCTTAAGTGGCAATTTTGCGTCTGTAAGTTTGCAAGCATTTGATTGAAAGAAGTTGAGCTTGGATAAAACAATAGATTTTATGACTAGACTGCTTGTTTGGTGTTTTATTTGAGCTTTATTTGAGCAGGTCAGAAAGATTGGCGGGGTTGCTAGGGCAATTGCTATTATGAGCCACCCAATTCCAAGCACCAATGATTCTCATTCAGTTCAGATAATTCTGCCACAAAAGCAGTTGGGTCGTAGATCGGACATGTAAGTTCTCAAATAAAATTCTCTGTAGTTCCATCGAAACAGCCATCTTTTGGGGTTAAGCTGTTCAAGGAGTGTGATTGCTGGTGATCCTGTTGTCCTTCACTTTTATATGATTTTCCACAATAACTTGTTTCACAATGCATCTTAAGGTCTTTGATTTTCCTCTTTGTTTCCCCCTTCAGTTCTGTTTTTCCAAATTTAGTTGTATCAAACTGAAAACAGTAATTGTAGTTATTATTATTATTATTATGATTATTAATTCGTGTAGTTGTGAGTTTAAAGTGCTCATATTGGTCTTATTTAGTAGATGGACAGATCAGCAGGATAGTATAGTATACAGACAGATGAGAGAGAGAGAGAGAGAGAGAGAGAGAGAGAGAGAGAGAGAGAGAGAGAGAGGCTCTGGAAAATGGAAAGGCTGTAGAACTTTGCCTACTCAGTTTGCTTGATTTGCAGTTGACAATCGGACTGCCCTTCAAAGCAGAAGTTGGAATTGGAGTTTGTTCAGTGTGACCACTTATGGGTCAAAATTTAGTAGTGAACCATCTCAGTGTAAGATGTGCAAGTGGCGGACTTCTCTATCTGAGCATGCAGCTAAGTTGTGCTGCGTTTTTTTTTCTTTAAATTAATTATCGGAGTTCATAGGTATTCTTCTCATATATAAAATGCGTGTCTGTTTGTACAGGAATATTCATACTTAGCTGCGTTCTTTTTTCTTTAAATTAATTATTGGAGTTCATAGGTATTCTTCTCACATATAAAAATGCATGTCTGTTTGTACAGGAATATTCATTTATGCTTGATTTTAGCTCCAACACCTTTTCCTTCTTTATCATTCTTTCCTAGTTTTTACCAAACACCTTCCAAATGGAAGGTTTCTTCAACTTGGCTAATTGAGTAACTTAGAGACAACTGGAGTTCTTGAAGACAATGGAATATCTATTTTTTTACTGATATTTGATATCCATCCATTCAATTGAGCATTAATTTTCCTGTCTATGTGGCTGTAGGTATGTCTTCTGCTGCTCATATACTCACAATGTGGCTCCAAAAGGAAAATTTATTGCATTTGTGTCATCAGAGGCAGAGACCGATCAACCTCAGATTGAATTGAAGCCTGGCATTGACCTGCTGGGCCCAGTTGATGAAATATTCTATGATATCTATGAGAGATATGAACCAGTCAATGAACCATCTTTAGACAATTGCTTCATATCAACTGTGAGTACAGCTGCATTCCACTGAATTTGGTTCTATCCTCCTGGTTTTCCAGCTTAGCAAAATATATGCAACTGCTGCCTAATTATTTTATGACTTCAGAGTTATGATGCCACGACTCATTTTGAGACAACTGTCCAAGATGTACTGAATATGTACACCATGATAACCGGAAAGGTAATATTTTGTGTTCATGTTTTGATCCTATGGCTTTCTGGTTCGGTACATGTTAATAGTCCTGAATATGTGTGGATAGAGTGAGTCTTACTGTAATTCTTGGTTACAGAAGGTGGTCTATCCATTAATAGGTTGGTTAGTCATGACATTTCCCGAAATTATTGATGTGAGGAAACTGCTATAAATTTGGACGCCTCCTGTATAAATCAAATTTCTCATTGGATATTTTTACATGGCCTTTCTCAGTGCACCATCTATGAATAATGGAATCTTAATGCGTTTGGTTGTGGTTGGTATTAGATACTGATTATTGAGTTCCAACCTTATTATGAACAGGATCTTGATCTGAGTGTGGATCTGAGTGCTGCAAGTGCTGCAGAAGAGTGATGCATTGGAACGAAGAAATCTGCCTCCCATGCATCAAGTTAATTCATACCTTTATTCGAGTCTTCTAAAATGTTGAGTTTTACGGGTCTTTGTTAGCTCTTCTGTGCAACAGTGCTGGCTATGTCTAATAATATGGTTTTAAGAGTAAATTATGGGACCCTTGTAGATTGAAGATATGAATGTATCACTTGGCAGCATGGGGACATTAAAATGTGTTGTTTGGATCAAATGAATGTTTGCTTCAGATTCGATTATAAGTTGCTTGCTTTGATCTTAACCATATGCCTGTTGAATAGAAAGTAGGAACTCGGTAGGCGTTTATGAGATTAGAGAAGTAGGACCGGCATTCATCTATAGTCTGGATCGAAGTCTCCATGATATTCATAGTTTGCTACTATTCTTTCCTGTGATTGAGTTGTGGTTTTGTTGCTGGATAGTTTTGAACGCATGCTCTTGAATATAAGGTAAGACTTGCAATTAAGCTACAAGGGAGCCTAGCCTACGTTGCTAGTATTCTTGCGGGCAAAGAAAATAACCAGATCTTTTAATCATTGGAAGTCTCTGCTCTCTAAGCTTTGGGAATAAACATTTAAGGAAGTTTCCGGGACCAAGATTTGCATGGAAAAATAGATTTACAGTGTGCCAACAGATGATATGCAGAGGAGCAAGAGCAGGAATAGAGATGCGCCTATTCTGGAGTGATCTCGTGTTGTTTCCTGCTTGTGTCGTCTTCCGGACTTGAAAGTGCAGTGGGTCTTGGAGCCACAAGAGAGGAGCCATTGGCAGTCTTCCTAAATCCTTTGGTTTTGTTCTTTGCCTTCTTTGCCCACTGCACAAGCCCTTGCTGGATATGATCCTCAAATATTGCCTTACTGAACGAAGTTCCCATCTTCAACATGATAAAAACAAATCGTCTTTGTCAATCTCCAATCAAGACATACACACGACACACGAGAAGAAGTTCGGAATTACCTGTGCTACAAGTGCATATAGGGGCAGGGTGCTGTAACTGCACACGAACTGAACGAACGCCCTGAATTATGCAGCAACAAGAACGGATGAACAAATCTGGCAATACAAAACTGACACAGAAAAAGGAAATGTGCTTTAGCCTTACCCAATGACAAGTCTGGGGATAATGTAACCCACTTCTCCCATGATGCAAGAATCAAACTTATACTGGAACTGTGAATGTGATGAACCAGAAACAGGTCAGTTTCAGCCGAATCATATGGTATGAGATGACAGATAGAAATTGTAGAGAAGGAAAAATGAAAAATTTGATCATTGTGTACCAATATGAAGAAGAAGAACGCGACTTCAAAAGAGTTCTGAAATAGCAGAACATGTATGAGGACGAGAATGAGCTGTGGCCTGTGAAACCAGAAATGGTCATCTGAAGGCCGAACCACCAAGTCACCTTCAACAGCTACATGCTTTTCAGCAACCTCGTTTGCCAGCTGAGTTATTATGTGCTCTAGCTTGGTCCCCACGGCAAGCAAAAGCTACACAAGCAAATATGCACCAATTAACAACCACAACATGCTATGTGCATATAAGAGCAGTAACAGGTCATTGTCATGTGCAAAACAACTAGGGCTAGCATATTTGTCCTACCAAAAAGGGGACGAATGCTATCCAGAAATATGCATGCCATCCTGCAAACAAAAAACATATATCGTAATTCGAATTTGTGAGGATAAATGCGACATGACTAGGGTAAATGTATACAGTTTCTCACCATGGACATTCAGCAGCAAGAAGACAACAACAAACACCCAAAGATACCAACTGCAAGCAATAGTTTAGTAAAAGATCCATCAGAAGCACATCAAGCAATTGCAGAATATCTCAATCTCTTATATAGACATATCCTTGATGAAACTAACCTTATTCCCACAACTTTATTGAAGTCTGCCTCAAGGGCACGCATCATGTACTTGTGGAAATTGAATTTCGGGTTTCCGGGACAATGATTCTACACCACAAGGAATTTTTTTAAAAGAACATTCTGAGAAACGGATTCATGCTTAGAAGTGACTCTAAGTTCAGTCTCGAGGAAGTTTTACCATGATGAATCCAGTCCTTAATGTTATGTAGTCTGACTTGCTAACTGATCCGTAAAATTGCTTGAAAAATGAATGCTGAGCAAAAGGCAAAGTAGTAAGTGTTAGACATCTATTTGCTTCATCCCCAAGTCTCACAAAATTGCAACCATGCAAATTGTCTGTAAGTTTTTCTGATTGTACTATAAGGATCTTAAGTGTAACAATTCATTTGATAACTTACCAACCAAGATATAACAGCTGAATCCTTTCCAAAGCCGAGAAAGCGATTTTTGATGAAATCATGTTCCCGGACATGTGTTACCTTCCTCTCTAGAACTATACAGGAGAGAAAAAGCCAGTCAGTGAGAGGAGAATAGTAAGGGAGTGCAGGAATGTAATGTGGCCGCACAAAAACATTGACAGGATAGATCACCCTCAGCTGGATCATATTCCCTTCTCAATGCTGCCTCTTCCCAGTGTTTCCATTGACGTATCTACAAAAGCAGAAAGTAGAAAACCCAGTTGTATAAAATGAAACTACTAGGACAAGTACAGAAAAGGGTATATAGAGAATCATACTTGCCTTTGCACTTCCAATGAAAATGGTGAGGGCACAGAAGACCACATGCACGAAAGCTAGCACGAAAATGAAAATATGAAGATGATGCAACGCAGTCATTGACAACAATGGAACCTTTCCCTGTTGCAAAAGAACATATGTACATATACATCTACTGTAAGCGTTCACATGTATGCTAGAAGGGAAAAAGGTGAATCCAAAAATAGACCTTCTCATTGCAGTAGCCAGCAGAACCAGAACCAGGCTCAGCAGCAAGAAGGTGGCGGGTCGAGGCGGAGAAATAGGCCTGCAAGTGTGAGGTGGTGTTGGCCTGGGCACTAGGGCCGGCACAGGGCAGCCAAGTGGTGGACAAATGCTTGGGGATGCAGACTTTGTTGATCCGAGTTTGGAAAACGGATAGGAGCAAGGATATGAAACCCAGAAGCATGAGCTCTGTGGAATATATAACCACCGTAAGTTCCTCTGCACATTTATAATTCACATGAAACTAACCGGCTTTCAGATTAACACTTAGTATTAGTACCTTCTTTGATCTTCTGCAATGCCTCGAAGAGAGGCTTTCGCTTCTCTTTCTTGAGAAGATACTGCAACACAAACGAAAAGCACAGGAGTTAGATTAGTTATTAGACTCGCAAGAAATGATAAGTAGTAACTAATACTATTACAAGGGGCCATGACAGAGGAGGCTTGCCTTGCCAAGGTGGTGCAGGAACCTTTCGACAGCAAAAGAGATGGCAACGATGAAGGTGCAGACAAGTGCCACCACCCAGGTTGGTGTGTACTCTAGGGTCGTCCCACCTTCCGCCATGATCAAACACAATCGATCGAGCTCACAGAAATTGATGGATGTTAAATTAAAACTACAAACTCCTCTACTTAACGCACACGCTGTTACTTCACAGACAAGACAAAGGATCAAACTACGTCAGAAGGTGGACTTGTTCTTTGCCGTTTACTTTGTTTCATTGCAAAACTTCGTTTGAGTCTAGTCACCAACCCATTTTTGGTTCCCTCTTCATGTCACCCATTTCTTTCTTCTTATTGTTTTTAAATGAAAAAATTATGACTTTAAGGCATCGCAAAATCTAAAACATCTCTCTCTCTCTCTCTCTCTCTCTCTCTCTCTCTGATTAACCAACCTAAGTTTGTGCACTAATCCTGGGGTACTTCTTTGGAAGGCCCCAAATTTACCATATATAGTTTCCTTACACGAAGTTGCCTTAATTATTTACCATGAGAGTGAGAGGTTGTTGCCTTGCCCACCGGCCTAAGTTAACAGGGCTTACCTAGTGAAGTTCTAACTACAAAAAGAAAGAAATAAGTATATAGTAACTAGTAAGTCTAGTACAACCTGTCTTTCCAGCATTTTATGAAATATACGGGACCGATGCAAGTTGGTCCGATTAGAAGAGACTTAATCGACTTAAGTAAGAAATCCTAGATTCGATTTAGGATCTTTTATATGGAAAAGACTTACTTGGAAAAAGGTTCTTGCATAAAAAGTGGTGGGGTTGTTTTTTTTTTTTTTTTTTTGGGGGGGGGGGGGGGGGGGGGGGGGGGGGTGGTGAAGAATAAAGAAAATAAATAGGGGCAAGTATAACCTCTGCCAAACCTGAAGGGACAATTTTTCTTTTACGTAAAATCATCTCATATAATATTGGTCCATAATGTTTCAAGAATTTCTTATTCTGGACTTGGGCTATTATCATAAATATTTCAAAATTTTATAACACTATTGCTGATAAGCAAGAGAAACAGACAACATGTTCTTTAACCCGAAACATTTTTTTTAGAAAAAAAAACAAGAAAAGAAAAATGAAGCCATGATGGTACAGACTTTTGTGTTTAAGATAGAAAACTCGCTCAAACTTGGGTGAGAAGGTTGCATTGAGCCTAAACATGCACGCAAAAGAAATGGGGAAGAGAACGGAGCCCTTATACCTATGTCCATTCCCTGTTCATTCAACAAAAATGGCAATCCATCCCTATAGACTTTGCATCCAGAAACGTCTCACGAGTCACACAACAGCAGAGCAGCATGATTAGGGCAGAACAACTCAAGCTGGTGATCATTGAGGATCTTGAATGGCTAGCAAAAAAGATTGCTAGGTGACACTGTGTGCCGGTGCCAGAGATGAGCACGTTATGAATCCATTGTCTGCTCAAAGTTTAGGCACCAACTACCCTGCAATCTCCCCTTCCTCCAATTCATCATCAATGCTACCCATTGTTCTGTCATTTGTCGTCGGTCCCTCGTTTAATTCAGCTTCAAAATCCAGGAAGTCATCAGGATTAATCTCGGCAATAAGATCAGCGTATGCATCTATTAACCCTTGGTCAAAATCAAAATCCAGATCTTCCAACAAACTAGGTCCAGGTAAAGGAACATCTGAGTTGCTTGCTGCGCTCTCACTGATTTTCACACTTGGGACATCGTGCACTGAGCTACAACCAGCATGCTTCATGAAATCAAAAACTTTAGGCTCCTCTGAGGCATTCTCTTCCTCTATCTCTTCTTCCCTGAATGGAATGGCCTTCGGACTGTCAATTGTAGGGCTGCTAGGTTTCGTAATCTTTGATCTATGATTGAGTTGATTATAATCCCTCACAATTTCAAAATCACATTTGTGTGAAGGAAGAAAGACATGTATCTCAGGATACTCCAGAATAACAACATTCGCTAATTGTTCCTTTAGGGGTAGCTTTGAGTCCAATTCCTTGTAAGGTGACTTGGGCCCCTACAACAACAAAGAAAATGTGAGATATATATATATATATATATATATATATATATATATACACACACAGATATATGGGGTTGTTGCTCGTACATGAGATATACTACTAAAACAGAAACATCAGCAACGTTGGCATCAAAGGGACAAGTTACCAATAAGGATGAATGAAATACTAACTTCCAATTGACAAATACCACAAACTCCATTAAAAAACCTCATCTAGCACAGTTTCCACAAACCTCCAAAGACTAATTCAACTACAAACCACTAAAAGTCTATTCAACATGGAACATACTATTTACATCTGTAGCAATAGAGAAGGCTGAAAACAGGTACATCCATATCAACATGTTGAACAATAGAAAAAATGCTACCTAAGAAAATCGGGAAAGAACAACCTAACAACAAAGAAATAGAAAAGAACAAATTGCAAAGTCTTTATCAATATATATTATATAACAAACAACCAGACAAGCAATAGTTGACATAAATTGAAGATGCATTATCCATCTAACCCAACTCATGCAAAGGGAAAAAAACAGATTGAGAAAGAAGCAATGAGTTCATATGATTTCTAAACATCTCTAATAAACTGTTCAAGAATCTCACCTTTGGATATTTTCGAATGAAAAACTTAAGGGATTCCAATGGCTCTGCACAGAATCGGCGCAATTGGTGATCCCAAGGGCCAGGTTTTAGATGTTCTTGTATTATTGCACATATATTACTGTCTTCATGTACTCTGGAACAATGATAAATAAACAGGTCATGTCAGCAAACATTGTAATGGAGAACTTAAGTAGAAGAACTTCAGGAAAAGAAAATGGAATGAGATGAGAGGGATAGAAATGATGCCCTCCAGTCCCAATCAAACTCAACTACCTAAACATATACACTCACCCATGGTCAACTAGTACAACAGCTGTCGAGTGAAATCTCCACCCAATTGTCCATGATATGAGTTTCTTCCTAGGAGAAAGTAGCAAGTATAGGGAGTTAATGGAAAATTCAAAAAAGCACTTGAAACTATAACAATCATGAGATCTTTCATCAATAAACGGTTCTTTCAACTAGAGCCAGGCAGTGTTCATGAGGATTCAGTCCATCAATATGCCACCCACCTAAGCTCACCCTACCACTGCTTACCTTGTAGGATTCGGTTCATCCAAGCCAATAATGATTTTTCTCAAGACATTATGAAACATTATATTATTACTCTAAACTGCAAGAGCAAGGAAAAAATAATAATTCAATGCTAGCACCAACCTTTTGTCATAGTAGGTTCGATTCCGCTCTCTCTTTGACATTCCAGTCGGAAGCAAAAGGAGCTTTGTTCTACGACTAGCAGCAGCACTCCGAAGGGCTCGAAGGAAAAATGGCAACTTAAAATGAGAATACGGACACAACTTAGCTCTTGTTCGTTGAGCAGATTCAGCAACCCTTTTCATCTCTTCAAGCAAATTATAATCTAATCATAGGAAAGCAAAAATGATTTAATATCAGGCGAAGAATACAAAATCGAGCTAGCAAGAATTAAGTGACTCTTTTTTCCAGAAAAATGACAAGCTTTCTCCGACCCAAATTGCTTTTCCATTCCTACTCACTTCCTATCTACCAAACGAGCCCTTATTACTAGGAACTTGGAAAAGCAGATGGCAACATAACTACAAAGTACAGAATCCGCTGAAAGCTGTGAAATTCTCCAGAACGCATCAAAAACGAAAACAAAAATGAATGGTGAAAAGAACTAAAATAAAAAAAAAATGTGATTAAAAGGATAAAATTTTACCAGAAAGGAGAATATCATCGTTAAATTGAGAGAGAGGGACGAAGCGTGTGACGTCCCTCTTTCCGGAACAACCAGTGCGGAGCTTGTGAGCATTAACACAGGCAAGGCTGCAAGAGCGGAGAGAGCAACCTGGGCACTTGTATTTCGGCGCATTAATTCGGCACTCCTCACATATTTCCGCCACCTTCTCCTTTAGAATCGATTTTGACGAAGCCGAAGCTTCTCCTTCCTCCATTCGTTAATGAGCTTCTCCTTCTGAGAGGCGACGATTGTTATGTGAGGAAAGCGGAAGGAGGACTGGCCGGCATGCAACGCCGCGGACTAGGAAGGGAGCGTGAGGCTGGAGCAGGAGTAGAAAAGCAGACGGTGAAAAGGAAATCCCAGTAGGGCTTACGAAAAAAATCAGCCCCTATACTTCTAATTTTATGACACATAAACCCTAAAACTATGAATTTCTAACCAAAGTCGAAAATTTGCGCAGTAACATTAATAGAACTCAACTCATCAACGTTAAAGAGAAAACAAGAGATCTCCATCGATTGGATTCATCTCGCTCTAGACAAATATAAGAAAATATTGGTGGTAGATCTTGTTACAATAAAAATGGAAAGAACAGTTGAGGTTTTTCTTTGGCTAAAATGGCAAATTTATCATCAAAATTTCCCAAAGGTACAGATTTCTTCTCGATGTTTTCATCGTCCTAAATCTCATACCTAACATTTTGTCAGGTGCAAAATTGTGACCTATGTTACTCTTATATTTGCACCTTGTTCATTAAATGACTATCGAATAAAGGGATAACTTTGGTCCCTAATTCATCATATTTCTTCTACCAATGGCCTAAAGTTACTCATCTGTTGATCATGCGCCCATCTTCACCATTAGACATGCTTATTATTATTATTTTCCAACACCCCATCTTTGTTAATTTCAATTATTGGTTACCTTTATGATTAGAAGTTTTTGTAAGGTTAAGTAAGCATGAAATTGATGCTTATTTCAGAATTATATTCAAATCATTTGAATCCTAAGAATTGACGTGACCTTGCAACTTCAGCCACCATCAATCATGAAAATTGTCAATAATGCTATAAATGGGCCAAGCTAAGCTCAACCCACTTGAATCAAGTTTGGCTTGATAAGTTAATTGTACTACTTAAGCTTGAGCCTGATGCAAAATGGTACAATGCTTCAAGCGTGACCTCAACTCGAGAGAAATCTAAGCTTAAACCAAAAGCTTGAAAGGATTGATAATATCAAGAGCTAATTGAAAATTTTCAAACATACAGGCTTATTTGTAATTATGAACTAACTTTAGTGGGTTAGTTGTAATTATTCACATTTGTGTGGTAATCTTCCAACAATGGGGTAATTGAAAGTTTTGAAACCCTAGGGGGTATTTGCAATTTTTAAACTTTAGTATGGATTGGTATAATTAACCCTATTTTTCATCAATCTTATCAAGCTTGATAAGACTCGATAAGTTTAAGGGTCAAGTGCCACTAAACTTGATCTTAGCTTGTTAGGGTATAAAACCATTTTTTAAGCATAAACTTGATAGAACTTAGCTCGAAAGGTCTTAAAATTCAATTCAAGCTCGAGTTAACTAATAATGACCCTACTTATTTACAGCCTTAGACACTAGCCGACGGGTAGGTTTTGTGGAGCTTGACTCAAACAACAGTAGCCCCAATGGTTTGGTTGAGCCAATTTCGTGTCATATCAATCAAATTAAGCATCAAATTAATCTAAGTTTCTAAAACCATTTTAGAACCCTAAGTTTGATTCAATCTAATTAGAGTGTGTATACAAAATTAAATACAAATAATTGAACCCTAGGGTCTGGTAGCCTTTGGGATTAGAATCCCATCAATTTGCTGCCATACCATGGCATTTAGCCACTTGATGAGGAGCAACTCTTGTGTTCACTATCCATTGAGCCATGGGCTGAACCATTTTGTGGCAAGCGACAGTTCATTGTGAGCATGAAAAGGCAAATGCAATAGCTTTGGGCTTAGATGTGGTGCTAGGGATGAAAACACAAAAGATTAGATCAATGGTGAAGACAAGGACATGATCACTAGATGGGGAAGGTTAGGATGTTGGTGAAATAAAAGCAAAGAACCAAGAACCAAACTATTGTTTTCTCCTTTGATTTGATGGTCACCACTAAAGAAGGCATAAGCCTAATGCTTGCTGACATTGTAGCAAATGGTGCATTAACAGGATTGCCCTAATGGGACTTGGTAAGCAAGATGGTTCAAATAATAGATGGTTCAAATAATATATTTATAAGGCCATGGTAGCGAGGAGCTAAAGAGAAAATTTTCAATGATTAGGTTTAAAACTTTTGCTAATTTGGCAGTTACTGATGTTGTGCTGATGTGACATAGAAAATTCTCTTTTTAGACGAAATATTCCTACTATTTGGCACATGGTGGCTATTTCACTCTTATCTATGATATCAATGGCAAATTTATTCCCATGTGATAACATAAGTAGTAGATTTGTAATGAAAAAAAAAACACAATGGTGACAGAGTTGCTTCTTCAATAAAAAAAAAATAGTAACAAATGTGCCCATTTTCCCAATTAAAAAAATAATGAGTTTTTAGGGTAAATTGCACCTATGACTCTTAACATGTTATTATTGTCATTTTTTAGACCTTAACCTCAAAACCTTGCATGGGGGGTCCTCAATCTCAATTTTTCCATTTTAAGCTTTTCACTGATGGAAAACGTCAAAAATGATGGAATTGGCCACATGACACACCAGTGTTGAGTGATTTGCCACAGTGACATAATAATCAGCTGTTAGTGATGACATGGAAAGAAATAAAACTAATACAAATAGAATAATCAAAAATAATAATAAAAAGGAAAACAATAATCTCTGACAGCCTTCCACCTCCTCCATTCATGAATCTTTTTCCATCGCTCCTCCTCCACAAAGTCACCCCACTGGCCCCTCCTCCATTCATACCTAAGCCAGGCCCCAGACTTGAAATTGTTAAATCATAAAATTGCCAAGAAATTAAGCAAATAAAATCGATGGATGGTGAACAAATCGACGGACACCAAGATCGAAGCGAGGGAAAATGAATTTGGGAGGGCAAACAAGTCGACCGACAATGGGAAAGTGAACAAAGGGGGACAGATGGTGGCAGATTCTACGAGGGACGGTGGCACGACTTGATGGGAACGGTGGTGTGGCTTGGTGAAACAAGGACTGCAGGCTAGGACTATCGGTGATGCCGAGTCTAGTAGCTAAAATGGTGTTGGGCATGGGTAGCGACAATCTAAGGGTGGTAGCAGCAGTTGAGAAAAAAAGTTAGGGTTTTGAGGGAGGGAAATGAAAAATTAGGGATATAGGCTGCCATTTTTCTTTTTATTCTTTTATTCTTCTTTTTCCACATTAGTAACACTATTGAAAATCATCCACATTGTCATGCTATGTAGCTAATTCCATCAATTTTAACATTTTCTGTCTTTTAAAGGTTTGAAATGGAACAATAAATTGATGTTGAAAACCTCTTATGCGAGATTTTGAGGTTAGGGTCCAAAATATGGCAATAATAAAGGGTTAGGGGCCATAGATGCAATTACCCGAGTTTTTTTATGTAAAGAACAGGAGTTGCCGGAAAAAGAGTTGCAAATTCCCGGAACAGATTTGAACAAAGAAGCAGGAAACAGGCGAAAGAGCGAGGAGTGAGAGTGAGAGGAGATAAGGGAAGAAAGGAAGGGGAGGAGGATGTCCAACGCCGTAGCCAACGGCGTGGCTGGAGCCGGCGGCGGCATTATCGCTCAGATTATTACTTACCCTCTCCAAACGGTAGCCCAAGGCATGCCCAACTTATATTTCCTTTACTTGAAACTGTTGAATTTTGAGGCTTGTCCATAATTTCTTGCAGGTCAACACCCGGCAGCAAACTGAACGACTTACCCGCCGGAAGCAATCCCAACCCGTCACCGCCCCTCCTTCAACTCTTGCTCAAATCGTCCAAGTTCGTCTCTTTGTCGATTTATTAATTCCCTATTTACAGAGCTTTTAGTGTAATGGTTTTGGTTGTTTTGATTCTTCTTCTTGCCCACCAGGTCATTAGAACAGAAGGTTGGGGAGGACTCTATAGTGGCCTTAAGCCTTCTCTCATAGGGACTGCTGCTTCCCAAGTGATGCTCTTTGTCTTGTTTTTGCTTTTCATTTCTCCCTTATACCCGGATTTTGACCCTTTTCCTTGCTCCCAGGGGATATACTACTACTTTTATCAGCTCTTCAAAAACAAGGCTGAGGCTCTTGCAGCTGCTCATAAACTGAAGGGCCGTGGAGATGGTTCACCCGGCTTGTTTTCATGGCTTCTTGTAGCAGCTCTTGCTGGGTAAATCTCAACTCCTCCCTTTTAACCGATGGCTCTCATCTCATGTTAGATGAAGAAACACTTCCGTCGAAACCAGAACAATGCTTCCATCGGGTTTTCTGAATCAGCAGCTAGAATGCAAACTTTTAAGCTTCAACTTGTAGGATCACTATGGCTGTGTCCTTTTGCAGGTCCTTGAATGTACTGCTGACAAACCCAATATGGGTTCTTGTTACTCGGATGCAGGTGTGTCCTTCATTCTTATGTTTCATGATTGTACATGTTTAGCTACCTTTTCTTAATATCATGTTTTCTATTTCACTGGATTTGTTGATAATGGAATGGATTAAAACATGTATTCCCTTCTCCATCTTGGTAGTGATTGCACAAAAGGGTTATATTTTTATGGCCAAATGAATATGGAACAGATCTATATATGCACCAACTTCCCATTACCCTTCTCCTTCTCCGGATGCTGAGAATATTGTTAATCTGTATGCATTATGTGCTTATCAGATAAGGAGCTACACTGTCAAATTTTCCTTTCCTATGGTTCCAGCACTGGTTACAAATGGGACTCAAATATGCTTATGGGCACTTAATCATCATGATCATCATCATACTGCACCTTTATCCTAACTATGTTGGGGTCAGTGGCATGAAATTTATAGTGTCAACTAACTTTTTAGAGTTAATGCTACAAGTTCATAGGCACTTGACACCGAAAGCATTCAACAGCTTGGTCTAATTTTACTGCACATTTTTACTCATGATATTGTGAAAACCCCAGTATGAAACTTCCTTCTGCTTTCTGCAGACACATACACAAGCAGAGAGAAAAATATTGGAACAGAAAAGGAATGCATTGTTGAGTGATGTTTCTGAAAATCATCCAATTGATTCAAAACTGCAAGAAAAGTTGGCTGAACTTGAATCACCAAAACCTCGTCCTTACGGGACAATTCATGCGGTTTGTATCATTCTACTTTAGAATTGTTTATTCATATGACAGTAGCATATATTTCTTTGTGAGGATTTCTACTTTCTACTACTACAGACAGAGGAGTCATTTTTTCCTTGGTCTTTATTTCCGCTGTAATTGAAGGTTTATTGTTAAGACTCTGCCGACCCCTATTTCTTGAAAGCTGGCTAGATCCTTTTCCACTGTCACCTGATGGTGCATGATCTTTTAGGCTTGTGAAGTGTATAATGAAGCTGGAATAACTGGATTCTGGAAAGGAATTGTGCCTACGCTAATCATGGTTAGCCAATCTTCCAAAGCAAGCTTGCGTCTTGAAGGTTAACCATTCAGGTGTTTCTGACTGAAGAATCTCTGCATCTCAGGTGTGTAATCCATCAATTCAATTCATGATATATGAGGGCTCAATGAAGCGTTTAAAGGAAAAGCGTGGTGGCATACAGTATGGGCTCAAAAACATTTCAGCTTGGGAGGTATTTGTTCCTATTTCAAATTTGGTTTCTATATGTGAAGGAGCAACTCACATTTTATTCTAAAGTTATTGGAGAGATCACTATAGTATAGTAATTTTATCCATTAACAACTATAATCACTACTTGTTGTATAGTGTTATCCACTTGATAATTGAGATGTTTTTATGCTAAAAATATGCTTGTACAGTGTGTGTAAGGTCATGGTAGATAAGATATATGAAAGGGCATTAAACCTGTTATAGCACAAAGACAGTAAAAAACTGGGAAGTGAACAAGCTCAAACACCTCCTTAAAATTATACTTGTTAATGTTGTGCCATCTACTATGTTCCATTCTATCTTAAAGAGGGAGTTTGTTTTCAGTTAAAGGGATTTAATGAGGCTGAATTAATGCCAGGTTGCCCGTGGGTGACATTAGACCTGTTTGCGTTGTAATAAAGGGCCCTTTTTATTTATTTGTTTACGGCATTTGCCACCCAAAGCTTGTGGTAATTTTGGACAATATTAGGCCTAAGTTGGGTTTGGTAAAACGGGTCCCCTTGACCCGCACGTGCTCGGCATTAATTTGTCCTCATTAAATCCCTTTAATTGCAAATGAACTCCCAAAAAGCAGCAGAAGCTGTGTATGTATGCGTATGTAAAGTGTGTGCGTGTTTTCAGATTGACTATACATATTTCAGCATTTCATGCAGCTCAACAGTAAATTAAACGAATATTTAGCCTTGTAATCTTCCAAAAATCTGCAATTGCATTTATCCATTTCTGTGTTGAATAGGTCTTTTTATTGGGAGCTTTGGCAAAACTAGGGGCAACACTGGCAACATATCCACTGTTAGTTGTTAAGGTAAGGTTTTAGGTTGTGTTGGCTTTATTAGCTGCCCAGAAAGTTTTCAAGGACAAAAGAAGCCGCTGTTTAGCGGAAGCTTGAAGACATAAGTTTCACGATAGATATCTATCATATACCATTTCTCATTCTTTCTTGACTTGATCTTCAATCTTTGTTTGACTCTGTTCTGGAATCTATCATGCAGTCGAGGCTACAAGCAAAACAGGAGATTGGGGGGACAAACTTGCTGAGATATTCTGGTTTTGTGATAAAATTAAATACCAGCCGCTGAATATTATTTTCTTTGCTTTCTGTTTTAGTTGTTTCTGCAATAACTAGATAATCTTACTGTATGTTTTGCTCCACAGGTACAATAGATGCAATAATCAAAATGATAAGGTACGAGGGATTGGCTTGCTTTTACAAGGGAATGAGCACGAAGATCGTACAAAGCGTTTTTGCAGCTTCTGTGCTTTTCATGGTCAAGGAGGAGCTTGTCAAGGCATATATGGTGTTTGCAGATAAAAGCCGCAAGGTTCTATCAAATTTGTTGGGGTGATTGCTGCTTGGTATACAGTTGGGTCAAAGAAGCCTCCATTTAAGGGCATCACCTGGATGTCACTACACTAGATATATGTAGTTCTGTACATAACCGACTTGAATTCTGAATCTCTGATACTTGTTTATATACGTAATGCATGTCAGAAATACAGCCTAAAAAAAATGGAATTCTTGATTCAAAATCTATGCCTGATAAAATAGCTTACTTCTATTCCATCCCATTGTGCGTGATGACCAAAGTATCCTGACAATTTGGAAACGAGGACCTATAAGACACCACCACTAAGCAAGCAAAGTGGTCAGCATGTTGCGACAAGAAGAAGGCCAAAAAATGAAAAATCCCAAGGAAAATCATCTTACCAATTAAAACAGAGAAGTAATCAAAGTAGCATGTTAAACAGGGAACTAGCAGGGTAGAAGTGTGGAAACTCTATGTAATCCTGTATGATAGACTGGAATATCTCTTAAATGTCCAACACAAGTATAAATGCTTTAGCATCTCAACACACACCAAACTCACAAACATCCCGACTGGGACTCCAATTAACCACCAGTCAAATCAGCAGAGTTCAATCATTTATGATCTTGCAATCGTTGAAATGATAATCATACACCAGTTTTATCAAAAATTCATAAAGAATCACAGAAAGGTAACCCCTGTTGGATCATTTGCAGCTACATACAGTTCAAATAATAATGCATTGAACTTACAACATTGAGAGCATTTTACAGTCTAAGTTTGATTGCCTTGGAGCTAAACAATAGCTTCATGTTAAAACTTCTATATATGAGAATCACAATAAACAACAGGACTCACCTCACCTTTCCCCAACTTACTGGCTGTGAAGGAGCTGGAATAACCTGCATCAGCAAGAAACACTGATGATGGAATCAACCACCAACAAGTTTGACCATTGGCAAAATCTCAAACTTTGGATCTTCCGAAATCAGTATTGGTAAACTTAAACAGGTATGCATTATCAAGGATACATAAACCTCCAAAAATAAAAAATCATTTGAAAGTCTCCTTATTCTCCGCAACTGAAAAGAAGTGAACACCAATTGAAACAATTTCTATTACAAAATTGGCCATTAAAGGTTGGAGTAGCATACATTAACTGTTCAGCAAGTAACTCTTAAAATTAAAAAAGTTACTCACTACATAATGAGTTGTAAATCAATCCTAATCACCAATAATCTCGGCAGGAGCAAATTCCATCCCTGAAGTGATGGAACCTTTTCGCATCTCGAATTATCAGCTCTCTGCCCACAATCTTCGAAATTAGCTTCATGGTTACATGGCAATCACCACAAAAGCGAAGATTCTTTATTATCCGAATAGGTGAGCGTGCTGCACTTGTCATCAGAGCCTGTGCAACAGCTAACCTCTCGCTATGAGCATGGATTGCCTCTTCCTTGCTTTCCTGGTCTACATCATGCAATACAAATCTTGTCTCCGGAATGTAACCGGCTTCTTTCATCTGTTCCTTCAAGCACCTCAGCTGCGCATAGATCTTATCACTGTCAGGATGAGACTTGTCCCCTGCCCGGTACTCATGAACCCTGTTCCTAACCTTTAGGATATTTTCACCAGTCACATCTTTCTTCTTTTTATCCTTAACAAAGTCAGAAGGTTTCATGGGCAAAAGCCCTGCCTTAGATTTTTCATCTAGAAAAGAAGGGTCTAACTGCTCAAGCAGCTTACAGCAACGGTCCCCAAGCTCCAAATTCCCATGAACTCTGCAGAGATTCATTAAGATTTCCCAAACATGAATGCTAGGCTCCAAGGGCATCTGCTCAATAAATTCTAAAGCTTCATCAATGTAACCCGCTCTCCCAAACATTTCCACAACACCCACATAATGCTGCATGGTTGGGACAATTCCATAATCCTTGCTCATGGACTCGAAATGCAGCATTCCCTCATTTATATCGCCCAAGGAACCACAAGCTGAAAACACACCAATAAACATTTTAGCATCTGGCTTGAGTCCCGCCTTCTTAAATTGAGTGAACATATCAATGGCATCCTCCCCCAGGTCAAGCTTGGCAAGCCATGATATCATCGTGTCCCAGGTTGTCAAATTTCGGCTTGGCATTTGGTCGAACACATTGTATGCATCCTCCGCGGAAGCGCATTTGAAGTACATCTCCAAAATCTTGTTATAGGTGCTCACTGGAAGCCGAGGGAGCGACCTTATCATGTGCTGGTGAAGCTGCCTCGCTTCCTCTAAAGCACTCTCTTCCCCACAAAGATGAACCAAACCCAAAAACCTTGCCATATCCACAGAAAACCCCTCATTTTCCAACACACCCAAAAGTCCTACAGCTTCCTTAACATTCCCCTCCTTGCAATATGCGTCCAGCGTCTCCAGAGTAGCTTTCATTTGGGTCGTCTCAGCGGCCGGTGGAGATTCCATAACCCCCGTACGAACAAAATCCGAGTTAGAGAGAGATGGCCGGGCGCCCACATACTGGTTGAGCTGGTAGTGGCTCGCGCTTTGGTTCTGAAGAAAATTTGGGTTCTGTAGAAACGTTCCAAAGTTCCCTACGTAATGATCGATTCTGCTTCAGAAGAGAAGAGAAGACTATTGCTACGATTTTTAATTTTCAACTGAACGAGAAAATAGGTACGTACCAGTTTCGCCGCCGGTGAATTGCGTGGAAAAGAACCGCTGCCGCAGGGAACGGCGGAGGAGCAGCTGACGAAGGATCGATTTCCCTCTCATCGTCTCTTGTGTTCTCTTCCGACCACTCTCCTATGTCTAGAGCGGGAAGAAGGCCGCGTAGGGTTTGAGCGAAAATGGAAGTGAAAACGGAAAGACAAAAATGGGCCAAAGCCCACATAGCAAGCTTTGAGGCCCTGTAGCCCACATATGAGCAACTCCATATTCCTTATATTTTAAGTGCTAGCTAAATAAAAGCATATCGTTTGGATTTAACATAGGGAAGTTAATGTGTTTTTGTGGGTTGGCATGTCTGATACATTGACTTTGAAACTAACAGCCATCAAAGGAGATTCTATTTACAATTGACCCAAGCTTGTGAGAAAGCTTTCTTTTAATCTATTGCAAACGTTACTATACATGAAGGGAAAGTGAGGTTGTTCATCTGAAAGAAATTTGAGTAAAAGCTTGTGGATGGACATTGGCTTCTTCCTCCACCTGAGTCCAATGAGGGAAGCACTTCATTTATTCCTTCAATTGAGACTTTGGAGGCCAAGAGGTCAACGATGGTGAGTTAAATCTGGCACTCAGGGAGACAATGTGTTTCATTGATATGCTGCAATAGAAGCTCCCCTCTTCAATGCCAACTCGATGTGCTGGTGAAACAAGTGCACATGAACGGTGGCCGGCGGAGAAAAATATCCCACAAACTAATAAAAAAAGTTCAACATTTGCATAGAGAACTAACGACTCTAAAACTTGGTCAATGGACTTTTTGAGCAAGGAAACGAAGTTGAGGTTCAACATGGATGAAGATGATCGGTGGAGTAGCCTTTAGCACGTGGGGGGTTTGCTTTGGTCAAAGTTGCAGTAATTACCATCAATTATGGGGGCATTTTAGGAAGAATTTTACGGGACCCAATGAAGCTTACATGGCAGATCAAAAAAAGCACATTAACATTCTCCTATTAACTCTGGCTGAACAGGTTGGCGTGATATGTAATTATGCATATGTGCACAATATAATACCTCAAATAAATTCGTTGCAGAATAAACATTATAACTATATTTTGTAGTTTGAGGACCATATTGCAACAACGAAATTGTTTATTCCCTAATTGTGTAGTCTTTTTGTCTCAATGACTCAACATATTTCACGATTCCAAGCATCAGAAATAGAACCAAGGCAACTTCTTAATTCGACTGAGACTTTACACATAGAAAATATTTTTTAAAAAAGAGTTTCTATCTTGACACTTAATAATATCTAAAAGAAATTGGTTTCCTGTTGTTGGGTGGAAGATACACTCGTTACACTAGAAAACATTAGAATTAGAAGCTTCAAAAAAATCAAAGATTTTGGCAAGAAAATAAAGGTATTATTATGAAATGTTTGGGTAAGAGCAGGTGACTTGTATGAACATTTTTAATACTTCATATAAACTTTTGAGGCTTGAATCCATGTAATAGCCCTTTATAATCTGTAAATTTAGATTTTTTTATCATACCAATGTTACTGATAGACGTTATAAGTTCAAAAAGATTATCTTATTCTACAGTACGTGACTATGTCCCACCAATAATAAGAGATAGGAAGGGATGTCAACAAATATGTGTGGCCGGCCAAATCCAGTTACATCAAATCTAATGGTTCAAATTTTTCTTTCCTTTAAGATTACTGTGGTTTTTTTTTATTTCATCCCTCGGTTTTAGATTGGATGAGAGTTAGGGTTTACTTGTCTCATATCCCTGCCATATGTACATACATAAATACATACATACACACATGCATGCATGCATGCATTATATACACACATATATATTATATATATATAATAAATATAATGTACGTATGTATTTATTTATGTATGTTTGTATGTGTGTGTAACATATGTATGTATATAATTTTAAAGAAAATCATTTATTGGCTCAATTACTTCCATTTATGGATGATTTTCATTTCTTGATGGATTAGAAGATCATTAAAGTCTGTAGTGGTGGAATTTGGTAGTTTTATATTTATTTATTATTTATTATTTATTAAAAAAATTATGAATATTTGATTGTTCCAGGTTAGACAATGTTAGATTTAAAATTTTGAAAAAGAATTTTAGTATGACATTGTGAGAGAATGATTTTAGGGAGTTCTGACTTGGTGGGCTTAGAAGAAGGCCCGTTGAATTTTCCAAGCGACCAGCAAACCCATTGCAATTTAGTTTTGTTAATATAATATCTATAGATATAAATAACAAATCACAATATAAAGGGAAAACAAATAACATTAATTAAGTAAAGACTTTTCTCTTCTTGTTTGATTTTTTTATTTAATGGAAAAATATTATTTTATTAGGTGTATTTCTTTCACCGACAATATGGTCTAATTCTAATTAGAATGGAATAAAAGATCTTTCGTTTTTCCTTTGCATATGTATAGTTATAAAATGGGTAGAGCTTTTTTTCTCAACCAGTGTCTTTTATCTCTCTTTCTCTAGTTTTCCTTTTCTGTCCATTTCTTCGCTTCCTACACACCAGCCAAGCCATGTACCTCTTTTCATCGGTGCACTATCAAGGCCGATTTTGGAGCCGTAAGTTAAATTTTAATCTAGAACTAATTTTTCATTCTCTCTTTTTTTTTTTAAAAAAGCTTGAAATAGAGAAACATGTTAGCATAAACACAATCAGAGCAATAGTTAGGCATGCAATGGTGTATAGTAATTGGCACAGTTATTAAACTTAGCACTTTGCATGAATTCATAGTGCACCAAAAAATTATATTTTGTACTTAGTTAATTGTAGATATCATCATGGTTCAATCTAAAGAGGAAACGTCTTGTACTTAATCAGGTAAAAGGCAAAAAGAGATGAACAAATAAGCATGGGGGAATTTGCCCAAACCATTTGCCATCATAATAGGCATTTTTCACTACTGGTAGATGAAACAAATTGGATTGACCCAATGTTTCTTGAAGATAACTTTTGGCTTAACTGGAAGAAGGAGAGAGCACTTCCATCTCCAAGATTTTGGAAATTTGTAATGCAGGATAATTTGGACTCGTCTAAATTCATTTTGCCAAAGTCAGTGTTATGATTAAAGAATGAAAGAAAAAGAAGTACCTTTATGAACCACCAGGCTTGGTGTGCATGATGGATATGTTGCCGGTTAAAATTCTCCACAATAAGAAGTACTACGAAATTTTGAAAGATGCCTATGTCATTCGTGCTATTGGTATATTCCAGGATTTGAATTACCATGTTTCCAAGAAAATTTTAATATGGAGGAATCCCTTAGCAAGGTAAAGTACCGATACTTATATCTTCATCACAGCTTAAAGGGAATTCACACCAACTTTAGAAGATGTAAAATTTTTCTTAGCCTTGAGTACTTTTAGCATAGAAATCATATCAGATGAGCCAATGATGAAGCATGCCTTTATAAGAGCTTAACGGGAGATATTAGTAAGGCCAAAAAGGAAAAAAAAATTAGGGCCAAATTCTACCCTTATGATATATGACTAAAATTTTACTTTAGGCAACCAAACACTGACGACTATATAATTCCCGAAGCAGGGTGAATTGCGGTTACAAATTAGAAGCTTTTCTTGGATTTTGGGTGTACAAATTTTTTCTGCTTAGCACCGCTAAAGATGAAGTCTCTTCTAGGGGTGAAAATGGGTCGGGCTTAGCCCCTTCACTATTCAACACTACCTGAACTTGAGCTTGAATTACACCAGCCTAACTTTTCAGGTTTAAGTTCGAGCTCAGGGCAGGCTCAAGGTTGTCTCGAAAGCCCTCCAAACTCGAATGACACATAAATCTTTAGTACCCTAACTACAATTTAGATAAAAGATGATGACTAAATAGGTAGTTTTCCTATATTGATAACCAAAGAAGAGAAAATTAGAGAACTTATTCCAAACTTTCTAACCCTTTGCTATTTTACCCTGATTTTGTGAGCTTCACAAATAAGCCAACATCTTCTTTATTTCGATTATGGAGCCACCATAATCCATTATCTGATGACTGTCTCATTTGTTTTTGGGCCATTGCATCTTGGATCATCGTTGATATAGGGCTATTGCTGGGATTATCATTGATCGTTGTCGATCATTGTCTACTTTGAGTGTCGATTGTCTCTTATAGCTAGGATTGTCGTTGATCATCGTCTGCTTCAGATGTCAATTTGGGATTGTCGCTAGGATCTTCATCGATTGTCATCAACATGGTGCTACTATAGTCGTTATCAATTTGGGGCTATTACGATTGTCGTCAATTGATATCGTCACTGATCATTGTTGTGGTTTGGCGATGGCCGAGTAGGTGTTCCCCGAATTTAGTCAAGGCTGTCGAGTAAGTTTAAGGGTAGGACTGAGGGCCTACAGATGTATGGGTTAAACTTAGGGACTAATGGCAAAAGGGCAAAAGAAAAGACCCGTTAGGCCCCTGAGCCTATGGGGCCAAGTTTCATCAAGCTCGAGGTTGGCCCTAAATGAGTTCAAACTTATTTTTTGGCTCGAGCTAAAAAAGGCCCGACTCAAAAAGCCTCAACTCAAGCTTAAGCTTGAGCTATCCAAAAAAAGCTTGGCTCTTTTTCACCCTTAGTCTCTTCCAGATGTTTTATTTTCATTATCAAATTAGCACAATGGAAAAAGCTAGCGCTTGTTTCATTGCACTTGGGCTTTTTATGCAAGAGACTTGATGAGTGCTTTCATGCTGCATCTTGTTCCATGAGTAGGTACTTTCTTTAAATTTTTTTCATGGTAGTTTCTATGCCTTAACATGCCCTTAACAAGTTTGACTAAGTAACATCAATAGACTTTTGTTTTTGTAACTTTTTCTTACAGAGAGATTCAAGCTTTGTAGCCTTCAAGTTGTCACCATCATAGAAAAAAAATCCTTTTCAGGCTTTGGATTGAAACAATCATCCTTCAAACAATCTTTTGTTCTTTATTAATGAAGGGTTAGTCTTTGTCTTCCGGCCTACTTGACTGACATAAAGGGGTTTACATCATTGACAATTTTCAATCCAAGACAAGGCAACATAGCAAATACAAGAACTATTAAGGAGTGAGAAGAAAAATAAGAAAGTAATGCTCTATTATTCTTCAATTGGTCACGCCTGACCATGTTGGTCCACTTGATTAGCACCCACATATCGCCATACTGTCTAAACAATAAGGAGCTAGTTACTTATAATCCACACTAAGTGAGTAGGCAATTCAAGTATGACTAAGGAATTCCCTCTGATGCTAACATGCACTTTTAAGGATATAACAATCCAGTAAGATAAGACTCAATTTCTTATTATGAGTGCTTTGAAGAATCAGCCAATGAGAAAAATGCATAGTTTCTAGGCATAAAAAGGCATAACTACTAGAGTGCAAAATGGTTATCTCACCTCTTCTCTACTATGAAAGTTTTTTAGAATTTGAATAATAAATTGAGGCATAACAAAGTCCTTCCCTTTTGTTGATGATCATGATATCTCTTTACAATTATTCCATAATAAAGGGAATGCTCAAATTTCAGGCAAAAGAAAACAGATGCTAGTAAGCTCAATTGATAAACTAGTCATTAAGAAAACTAAAAAGATGGTAATCCATCTAGAGGTAATTGATATAACCCCCAAGCACATTCATAGGCTTTTCTTTTTGCCCTCATACTTGCATATATTTCAGGCCAAAGAATCAAATGATGAAAACTGAAGCAGATGGTATAGAAAATAAAGCCCAAACCTTTTATAAGCCGGCAGAGTTAGAATAACGTGATGAAGATAACACTAAGGTTTTTTGTCTCAAACTTGAGACTGGCCTTGATACTAATTTAGAGACTGAAGAAAATAATACTAATGTATCTCTGGATGATAGCAAGGATATGTCCCCTGTTGCTACTGTAACTCAGGTAGGGCATTTTTTTTTTACATCGCTGCTTATTGATATTTTTTGGTAACTTGATGAAAGTTACTTTAGTGGACCTTAGCCAAGAGTACCAATATTTTAAGGAGGATCTTTTTGTTTATGTATAAAGATTCTGTGAAAGGGTTTCTAATTGTCAGGAATCTTATAACAAATGAGAACTTGTAAAGGTCTACATTTCAGGTATGCTTCATGAATATAGAATTAATCTTGAGTATTTATAATTTTCTTATTTTGCTACTTTATTAGAAGCTGCCTATTGAACTAGCAATTCTTTTCTGATAAAAAATGTTGGTAAAGATAGTTATTCAAAGCACCCACATGTGAATGCTTTTATGCAAAGAGGACAAAATGGTGGTGGAAAAATATTTAAAAAGGGGCCTCACCTCCACTTTTTTTTTGTCCCATAAATAAAGTTTATACCTTGCTGGATGAATGGATAAAAAATGAGGTGATCTGTCTACCTCATGTGCTAGAGTTGCCAACAAACAATGATAAAGTTGATCCAAAGTATTGTGGATATCATTGCTGAGTTTGTTATCAAACCTCTGAGTGTTAGAATTTGTGGCACTTTTTTCACACTAAGCTTGACAAAAATGAGGTGTAACTAGAAGGGGAAGGGGAAAAAGTTCATGAAAATATTTTGCCTGCTCACAATGTGAGGTAAGGCATGTTAATGTTATTGTTGGCCATATTCATGTTATTATTCATTCTTTGTCTATGAAGGAAATTTGCCTTGATTGTGTTCACCGCCGCTAAGGGAGCATAATGAGCAAGGGGATGAGATATTTACTTTTAATGTTGCACATTCTCTTATGTGTGCTATGGCCTTCAAAAAATTTCTTTGATTTGCCTGCCTTTGATTCTGAGTTTAAACAAGCCGCTGCGCTAATAATTTCTCATATTTCTATAGGAAAGTATGAGTTTTCTCATTTAGATCATCAGTAGTTTGGCTATCTAGATAAAATAGTCTGCCAGTAAATCATTTTTTTTATGAAGATTATTATATGAAGAATTGTGATTGTAATAGGCCTTTATATGTGGAGTCTTACCTGAATGGTTTGTGTGGAAAACAAGTTTAGGTAATAATCCTACGTACCTTTGGTGCAATCTCTTGATAGGAAGGAAATTACTGGAACCATACATTTGTTGGTCAATTAGGGAGGGCACAGAAGTGAATATCTAGAAAGACTACTGGATTCCATCTCTTCCTCCTAATAAACTTTAGGAAATGGCTCATTATCTTATATCCACAGGAATAATAGCTACTTATGTTGTTGACCTACTGGATTCGACATAAGTATCTTGGACTTTATAAAACTATCTAGTATATTCCTGCAGGATGTCATCTAGAAGATTCTGAGGGGAGGTGCACCGTACAAATTCAAAAAGGGATTGGCCTACATGGTAGGGCTCAACTATCGACATCTACTCCACAAAGAAAGGTTATGCCTTGAACCAAAGAGTTAACATCTCTCATGCCAGCACTAATCTAACTCAATAGATGAAGCTAAAATTTATGAAGTGGGTTTAGGCCATGAACATTCCTTAGAAATTTAAAACTTTCTTATGGAAATACTATTTCAACGCCCTCTGTACGAATGAAAAACTATTCAAGAGGAACTCAATAGAGGTCCTACTCTGTCAGCAGTGTAACTTCGTCATAAAATATATATTCTACTTTTTTATCTTATGCCCTGACTCATTAGCAATTTGGGCCTGAACACCAAATTTTAATAACACTTTTCCAGAACCTAATTTTGGTAATTGGCTTCTCAAGGCTGTTTGCATTGCGCACAAGGCAGTTCAAGAAAATAGGATGGATGAGTTGATTGTTACTCTATAGGCCATTTGGTCTAGTCAGAACTCACTGATATTTGATAACATTAGGAAAACCATCCACTAGATTATTGAAGCAAGGGATTAGCGGTAACAAGACATATAGTTGGCTAGAAAGTAAAAACAACTTCTTCATGATGTCTTGCGCTCCTATCCATCTCCACAATTTAAGGTCTAAGTTTACTAAGCCTTGGCTTTTAGGTGAAGTAATATAAGAACATTATTGCTAATAGTTTTTTCGTGATTTGGTTATTCTTTATAGTTCAGTTATTCGTAATTACTTTTGATGTGATATTTTCCATTAAAATATTTTCCAGTACTTGCGGTTACAAAAGTCTAGTGGTTCGAGGTTTACCCAACATAACCTGCATAAAAATAAACAGGGTATGAGTGTTAAAATTATCCACCCAACATTTGATGGATAAAATACTGGCAGGGTGTCAAATGTAGTGGATTGAATATGGGAATAACATCATCTAACACAAATTTGATCCATCGACATCCATAGTAAGACATATCCCTTTAATTAAGAGTATTTAGATGACACCATATAAAAGTTATGGTTAACACCCATTACCAATGCATTATGGATTGTTTAATCTAGATGCCTGATATCATGTGTCTTGATTGTATTGTGTATTAGTGAAGGTCATGCCAATCCCTTGTAAATAAAATGGTTGGGCAATTAAGAGTTGTAAATTTATGATTTTGTCTAAACAAAGTATAGATATCAAATTTTAATGAGTTATGATATGACAATCAGATTTAGGCACATGGATGAATGGCCTACATCTGATTGTCATGATGTCATCTTTCATGTTTTCAAATTTTAATTATCAATCATATCGCATATAGTATCAACCTATTATAAAATTTTCTGAAACAATCAACATATAGAGAAGAAATTTCAAAGAAGGGTCAATTACCCCTTCTCGTTGAGATTTAGTGCTAATTAGAATTTCATTTTTAGGTTTAAAATATCACTCTAAAGAAGCATTCTCCCAATTATGAAGGAATACACATACTATTATATGTTAGTGGGTACAAGGATTAGTCCTAGTAACCTGACCTTAAAGGTGTAGATGCTAGACAAGGTATGGTAACAAGAATTGTATGGTACTAGTAAACTGTGGCACCACAACACTATCTGGATCACATGTCATGTTGTGTGCCCGTGTCACGAGAGAAATTGATATAGCACAACATGACATGTTGACACTAAAATTTTCAAAAATTAGGTTTCTTTGCCTCTAATTGTAAAGAATTATGTGTTAAGTCAGCATATTCAAACACATTGACACACAGGTTAAATGCTAAAAAATAAAATTTAAATTTGGTCAAATGACTATTTTACCCTTATCAACATTCAAAAAATTAGGTAGTTTAAAGGGTACAATGGTTTTTTACAATTAGAAATACATATTTTATGAATTAAATATTGAAAAAAAATATCAACACATGTCAACACAATATGAAGTACTAAAAAAAGTATCGTTTCCAATAGTTATTTCAGGCGAATAGTTATAAAAAATATATCACGGTTGGGTATAGCCTCGTCAAGGCATATAATATGCCATGTGCCACTGGTCTTGCTATCACGTACTTCTCCAATAACATCATGTGCACAACTATGCCATGACATGCTAATGTTTTTCCCAAATAAGGGTAACTAATAGGGATAGTTTTAATGGTTTTTACATAATAGCAGTTATTCTAATGTCACTTAACCAATATTAACAGAAAATGTTGACAAAATATTTACTAAAATCCAAAACTTATTGTAAAAGGTTAGACATATATCTATTTTATTTTTATTTTTTTTATGTTATAACCATTTTATATTATTCAAACATATGGTTATAAAACATCAAGAAGAACTTGCAAAGTATTTCATTTTTTAAAGTAACTTTTTATAAATTATTTTGAATGAATTTTTAAAATAAACATATTTTTAATGAAGAATTAATAATTACTTTTAAGTATTTTTAAAATCCCACCTTTTGAATAATACTTCTTCCATCATAAGTTCTTACATCATTCACTATTCCACAGCAATGAATCTATTATTTTTTATCTTTAAATTTTAGTATATAAATGCAAAAGTTTGCATATAAATAATAAATGAAGACTTATATTTTCTATAACTTTTTCTAACAGATAATGATATGAATAAATTTAAGTTAAGCTTAAATAAAAAAATGTGAAGTAGATCAAAAAACATGAGATGGAGAGAGTATTGGATAGTATTTGGAGCAAAAAACTAAAATTTAAAATAAGAGATAAATACTAACAGAATGAGTTGTAGAATTTAAGATTATGTTTAAGGATGTAGATCCAATTTCATGTTCGGTGAATTATTGATTGTCTATAAAAGAGTTCATGGATAGGTATATGGCTAATTCTTGATGTGTCAACTTACGAGTGGCGATGTTAATATGATATATTTAGGGGAGGTTTAGATAAAGTCCTATCACCTTCATTAGATTTGAGGTGAACTTAGTAAAACTTATACCCCATTTTAAAGTAAGTAGGTTCATAAGTAAGAATTAAGATGATGCTTACTGTATAAAAAACAAAACTTAAACTGTTTTTACAGCATCCAAACTTGCTTACTCTTGAGGGGATATGAATTTTACTAAATTCACCTTAAATTCGATGAATGTGGTAAAAATTTAGTGAAACCTGTACTAAATCTACCTTATTAACATTGTTACTCATAACGTGACATATTACACAGTCAACAATTCATTAAAGACGAAGTTGAAATTACATCCCCAAACATAACAGAATCTTACAACTTATTTCATGCTTTCTGTAGGCCCAGTTAGAGTTTGAATAGTAGCGGCCACAATCCCCAGAATAAGCAATTCGTCAAGAAATTACAACTCGAATTCTCCAAGTTTCGCGTGGCTGACATCTTATCCCCTTGCTTTCCTAAAGTAGTGTCTAATATCTTGTATCTTAATTGATTCTCAATACGAGTATACAAAAAAATTGATTCTCAATACCAAAAAACAAAATCTTATTTCGAGAGTGTTTTCCTCCTATTTAAACTTGTTCTTTCATATATTATACAATATCATTTAAAAGGTCAGATATTAAAAATATATAAAAGTCATTATTAATTTATTTAGAAAAGATTATCCAAACTTATTTATAAGACGTTAGATTAGAAAATGAAATATTTTTACTGTCCCAAGTTGTCTGCATGGAATCAAGATTTGCATGGGAAAATATATTTACATTTTAATATCAGTTTTAAACGTTAATTAACAGTTTGTCAACTTTTTTCGTTTAAAGTGGTTCAATAAATTAGAATAAAACATATTAGAAATTAAGATTTGTAACTTAAAGGTGGTTTAATCCTAGTTTGTGCCAATATTATGAACCTGTAACAGTTATTTGACTGTATAAATGGCTAGCCATAAACTTGTCTATTCACAGTTGTCACGCAGAGGATTTTAGTCATCTCCTGCATCAAAACCAGAATTTAATTTACCACTGTGTGCTACTACCTAATCAATTTGCTTAATTCATGTCACCCCCACTCTGATGGACGGTAACGTAAACATCCGCCTGAACGGCGACGTTCGACTGAACCACCACACGGTTGTCCGAGACGTTACGGAGGACCACGGCGGGGAAAGCGTCGGCGCTGTCTGCAACAAACGAATACTGCACATGTTTGATGAGGTTTGGGAAGAGAAGCAGAGGGCTGAAGTCGAATGCCCAGGTGGAGGTGGTGCTATTCCCTTTCGATGCCGCTCTCGCCACCGTCGTCTTCAGCTGCATCCCTCTCACGCTGTTCCGCTCCACCACCACCTGGTCGATGTTGTTGAAAGGCGCGCTCGATTGGTCCAGCTGCACGATCTCGATCCCCTTGTTGTACCCTGTGAACATATTGTCCACTATGTTGACGCCGTTGATAACACCCTTGACGGATTTCAGGAGGACGAAGGCGTCCCCGAGGAAGAAACACCCGGAGATTTGGAGCTGTACCGGGTCTTCGGCGACGATTCCGGTGTAATCCATGTAGCAGTTGAGAATCCGGGTCTGGGTCAGGCCCGGAAGCTTGAGGTAAATCCCGGTCCCGCCAAAGCCAGTGGCTTTGTTGTAACAGTGTACCCCCGTCAGCGTGTTGGCTTGACCGGCGACCATGATGCCGACGGCGGCGGAGAAAATGACTACATCGGTGACGGCGTTGTCGTTGCCGATGAGGTTGATCGCGGTGCCGGAGAAGTTGCGCTCGCCGGAGTCCCCTCCGGCGGTGATGTGTTGACCGAGGTAGGAGTTGCGGATGTAGGTCTCGTGGCCGGACTTGACGAGGATTCCGTCGGTGGTGAAATGGGCGATGAAACAGTTGTCGATGGTGGTCCGGAGGGAGTTGATGACGGCGACGCCGCCGCCGCGGTAGTTGGCGTCGAGCATGAGGTCTCTCAGGGAAATGAAGTCGTAGTTGTAGGAGGACGAGGAAGAAACTTTCGAGTCCTCGTAAGTAGCAGCGCTCGTGCTTGAGGTTGAAGACGACAGATCGATCAAATAGCCGTCCGTTGCGAAGTCGTCCGAGGCCCGTAGTGTCCCGCCGTGGATCTGCTTCAGACTAACCAAACCATTAGTGCAAAACATAAAAGAAAATATATTTGAATTTAAAATTGACACGACCGTTTACAATTTTTCTTGTTTTGTAAAATCTTCAGTAGAATATTTAATTATACTAAAAAGAGCATAAAAATCTTTCTGTAACTTATTTGAATTTTTTTTTTTTGTAATTTTCCCTTTGTAAAAAAATAAGAAGTTCAAAGATGGGTTGGTTGTGCGTTGTGAGGCGGCTGGAGGCAGTTGGATGGAACATTGTATACCATACATGTTTGTAAGTTTTCTACATTTCCGGTTACCTGGTCGATCAACTGTTCTGCCAGACCAGACTGAGACACTTTGACTTTAAGTACAAATGTTTTTCAGAACAATGGTATTACATATATTAAATTTTTCTTACAAAATTTTATTAAAAGCTGTTGCCCAGTTTAGCTACTTTTCATAAAAGTAAATGAGCCCAATTAACTTTTCTGTATGTAATAATAAATTATATAATAACCCCTATATATGTATATATATTATTCAACAATTTTTGGTGCTCAGGCTCAGCAGTTCAGGTATATGATTTAAATGAATTGGAAGTCAATTTCCAGGCCTGACATAGACTAACACGTTAAACTCACACGTATACAAAATTCCGCGCCTCGTCAATGCACAAGAATTTGGCATTATGAAATGGATTAGTAACACTTTTTGTCCTGATCTTTGGCTTAAATTACAATTGCACTCCATAACTTGAAAGCTTACTATTATGCTACTTTTTAGACTTGAAAAAAAGTACGAGATAAGAGTATGTTTTCTAACAATGGGGTAAATATTTAACTAATACCAAACCTTACGGCTTACGCGGAAAAAAAGTAGACTATTATAAAATTTATTATTATATTATTTTTTTTAAAGAGGTTACAATTTAATATTGTATAGATATCAGAAAATGGTTACTGATACATGAAAAAAAAAATCACTGATATCATTCACCCACATTTTCGATCAACAACTCCTATTTGAAATAGTATTTACGAATGTAGGAAATTAAAAGCTACAAATTTAGCCAAATGAAGCCCATGAACAGACTCATAATATATAATGTAATTTTATGCAAAAAAAAAAAAAGAAAAAAGAAAAACGAAAAAACAAAAAAAACGTTCAACTAGTAATACCTTCTCTGAAACAAACACAATGATGAAGCCAAGGCTATTTGATGAACTTAGCAATTAAGGATAGGCTAAATACAACAAAAGTTATAATTAGGTTGTTGCTTTGCTTTCTAAGTAAGCCACTAATATTCTACTTCTTTAATTTCGACATAAAGTCACTATTATTAGAAAATAAATTACACCTAAAGATATCTAAAGCTTAAAGTTAAATTTTTATCTAGAAAACCTTACAGGGTCCTTTCACACCAAATCGCTTGACAAACGTTAAATTCCACTCTAGCTAGATTCCGTCCACACTATTTATTTATGTGGTAAAATAGAATAGTAAATTGTGAAATAGTAACATTTCATATACTCAATTTTTTTTGTGCTAAAAAGTATAGAAAATCCTACTTTTCACAATGCCATTTGTGTCTGAGAAATAAATTGGATCAATTAGTTTTTCTACATTTAACCCTATACTATTTCCAAAAAATTTACTACATTTACCGTTCAATGAAAAATATTTTCCTCCAACTGTTTTCCTTTTTTCAATCTAAAGAATGCCGTTCTTGTAAAGGCTGCAGTAGCATTAACTACAACAATTAAGAACTATTAATATTAAAAAAAAAAGTTCCAAAAAAAAGGGGGGGGGGGGACTGGGACTGACCAGAAGGTTGCCGGCGCCGGTGTCCGGTAGGCGGAGGGGTTTGGAGATGAGGTAAATGCCACCCTGGAGATCAACACGAGCACCACCGAGATTGCTTATGCCATCCATCAAAAACCCGTCGGTGGGACCGTTGAAAGCATCCGACAGCGCCTTGAGAAGTGCCTCGGTGCTGTCGGATTTCCCGGTCGGGTCAGCGCCGTACGAGGCTGGGAGGTATACCCTCGGACTTGGGGACACCTGAAAAATCACCCGACCACATGTCACACTTCTGTCCTCAAAAAACAAGAAATGATTAAGAGAAAGGGGGAGGGCCTAAAGCACCAATGGCGGCGGAGCAGGGCCGGAGACAGTTGCAAATGCCGGGGAAGGAACCAAGTCGCGACGAGTGACGATGGAGGCCCTGAACTCCTGCAACTTGCGCACGTGGTCGAGGTAGTGGTCAGCCCCCCATACCACCGGAAGCACGACGAATATAATGCTCAGCTTTTGCAGCAGCAAGTAAGAGAGATTTTTCCGAGCAGCTCCCACCATCTTCACCATCTCCTCCACCCTTTAGCGAGGGGCTGTGCCAATTAATTGTTAGGAGACCATTTAATTATATGGAGCATAGAAAGAGAAAGGGCCAACTAAGATCCATTTCTGGGTACCATTACTTTATATATACAAATGGACTTCACACATATGACACCTGCATCAACTTGTATGGTTTTGGGGTTTCTTTTTGTGATTTGCTAGCCTTGCTTCTGATGTGCCTTCTTAAATTTGCCTTGCCTGGGAGGACTCTTTACTTTTCTGGCTCTATAAAAGCTATTATTATTGTGGCCACCAACCCTTAATTGCAGTCCCAGAGTCCCACATTTCCTTCCATGTCAAAAAGCAAAAGCATTTAATGGTGTCGATTAAAACCTGATCTTCAAATTGTGAAAACATTGGAAAAACCAAGTTTCAAAAAAAAAAAAAACCAAAAACAAAAGAAAATCCTGACTCTACACACCCTATCCTATTTCAATTGTCTTTAATAATTTAGATTAAGTTGGGAGAACCAATTTTAGGTGAGCAAAGTTTGTATTAGTGATTTATTATAAAGTCTCAAATCCAAAACTTCATTTAAGGAAAATTAAACTCTTTATCATTTGAACTGAGATATGCACATGTATAAATAAAGGGTTTTAATATGGGTAACGGGAATGTGACGATTTATGGACGTGACAGACACATTTATGCTATCCCCAAATCATCGGACAGCACACAGATATGTCATGTTCGTGGATCATCACCATATAACTATAATCCTTTCGATATATTGGTAACTCGAAAAATGTTTCACGGACCATGAGCTAAATATAAATCAGATGGAAGCAATACGCACAGGTGTACAGGAAGATTGTTACCAACTTCACTTTTGGGGCCCTCAACACACGAGCATGACATTTGCCTTGTGGACTCGGCCAAGAGGGTAAGGTAAGCTATTGATTTTGATTCTTCCACAAGGGAAAGTTGTCACCCTGAATTGAACTACTCAAACCAAACCTGACTTTTATGTTTTTTTTTAATCTAATCTGACAAAAGTGAAAAGGGGTAGATTTTAGTTTACCCTTCAAAGATTTGACACCCAAAACATGTCTCGCGTCCAACCAGGTGATCAAAACGGAACCAATGGTTCACTTAGCATAAGGAATACTTAGATCTTAGTTCACTTATTGCTTGTACTTAGACCATTTACTTGCACTAATACCAAACTATCACAAAGAGAGGTCTCAATGCTCTAAATTAAATAACTTGTATGCTTTTAGGGACTGTGATCCCTTGTAGGCTTTTAGGGACTGAGATCCTACTTAGTTACTATTGGATAACCTTTACTCTTAGGTAAATTAAAACAATTTACGTGCAACTAGTTACTTAGCCTGCCTTACAAGAACATATGCATGTGTTTGTCCTGGGAATGCAAAACAAATAAGTAAACTAACTAAAGAAAACATCATTTGAGCATTCCTTTTAAAACATACTTAAAATGTGCCAAGACAATAAAACACTAGTTACTTTAACTTCAAGTAATAGTTTGTGCACTCCTTAATACTAGCATGCATTCAAAGGTTTGGAAGCTCGTAAACCGTAAAGGTTGCCTCTGTCGCCTGCCATTTGCTTGGTCCCTGCAGCTCAGATTGCATGACCCAACATCACTTGGGAGTCCTGATTTTGCTTATTCTAATTTCTAACTTTCTTCCATGTGCCGAAAGATCAGTTCTTTTGGGATTTCTTGAGGAAAATCAATACGCAAATGAGACTGCTCGCTTCTCTTATACGCTAATTAATTAAGCTCCTTATACTCCTTAAATTAATGGCTTTTTAACACTATAAGTTCATTGTATTTTAATCTGGAATTTATTGTTTTTTCAACATGTTTTGTTGGCTGACGGTTTGAGGGCTTCCTAAATGAAATCAGAAGTATATGGTTCAAAGTGAGCAAACTAATAAACTTGAGGACTTCCAAAGGATTAAGAGCCTTTAGTCATCGGTTGAAATTGGAAATTGGAGTTGCATTTCTATGAATTTTAACGCTTTAATTTAACCCGCTTGCGGTTAGGTTTGGTGACTTGATTGCAGGTCTGATGACCTACTCTGATATTTTCAGGTGGAATAGCTATTGCAGTTAATTTTTTAATGCCTAAATTTATCGGTTTCCAATTAAATCATTACGATTAGATTTAAAATTACTAATAAGAAGCTCCCACTTATTAGTCAAGATTTTTATTTTCAAACAAAAATATCTTTTATTTTATTAGTATTTTTGAATATATCAATTCAATCATATGCAGCCTCAAAAGTTAGTTTAAGGACTATGGGTTTGAGAAGAGAAACCAAAAAACATTGAATTCATTAGGAGGGCAAGAACAAAGTTATGGATAACTACAAATGCCTGATAAATGGGAGTTTCACTTGGCTTGTGTTATTTAGGGGGACTGGTGCTTCGAAGAGTTATTCCAAGATCTTGACTGGCCATGTTGATTTTAAATTGGTAACTAGAAATCCCCTCTTCTTCTTTACCAGCCAAATGAATGGTAAAATTTAATACTCCATCCATTTTATATTATTTGATACATTTCACTTTTTTTATTTAAGTTTAACTTGAATTTATTCATATTATTATTTTTTAAAAAAATTTAAAAAAATATATATATCTAAAAACTAAAAGTCTTCTTTTATCATTCATGTATAAAAATTTTTCATTTATGCACTTAAATATTGAATATAAGAAATGATAGATTAATTATTATGAATAGTAAATGGTACAAAGAACATGAGATGAAAATAGTACTATTAAAAACAAAAGAATATAAATTAACATTAGTTTGTTTTTTATTCATGCGCTACTGTTACGAGGTCGGGTTGAACATGCAGGCCGTACGTGACCCACTTTTCCAATTCGCTGAGAAGCCCCTATAGTTATTGATAATTATGATCTCACCTCATCTATCTTTGTTGTAATTAGTGTGAACTTTATAGGAAAACTAGATAGTAACTCACATGTTGTTGCAAGACGACTCATGAATATACATTTTTTCATGGCCATTATATTTATAAAAAATACTTAAAAAATTAAGAATTTAAGAGCTGAAAAATTTAAATAATTGAAAGGTGTGTTAATAAATTTGATAAATAGAAAATATACAACATAAGATCAATGTAGTGAATTTGAGATTTCAGAATAAATCAATGCTTAAGTATCATTAATGAAAGTTGGGGTATAAAATATAATAATAAAAATTTTAGGACAATGTGATAAAATATCTATGTTCAAAGTCCAAGGACTAGAAGACTGCAAATAAATAGAAGACCAATTTTATTAATTATCCTTTTTCACCCCCACCCCCCCAAAAAAAAGCTTAAGAACGTGGAAAAACTCCCCAGACACGAAAAAAAATAACAGAAGTGATTTCAAGAGAAAAAAATAGCCCAAATTAAAAAATGCCAAAAAAAAAAGCCAAATGCAAAAAAAAAAAAAAACAACAGGTATTGGGATAGAGTGAAAAAAATGAGGGATTCTGAAGTTTGAGTAGAAACGAATCAAAAGATATCGTCATACACAAAAGAAGGCACCTTTTACGTCATTTTACCATTTTTTTTTTAATTTGGTCATCTTTTGGGCAAATAAGGATAAACGGGCTTAACCCGAAAAAGGAAGGGTGGAAAAAAAAACACAAGAAGAAGGAGAACTGCAGCAGAGGCGCTGTTCTTAAATCACTTTCAATCTTCGAAATTTAGTTAATACTCCTCCGTCTCAATCCTTTTGCTCCATTTATTTTTGGGAATTAATATAAGATTTTTTATTTTAAAAATTTTAATATATAAATAAAAAAATTTTATATATGAATGATAAATAAAGACATATAGTTCTAAATATATTATTTTTTTATTTTTTTCTAATAAATAATAATATGGATAAATTTAAGTTAAAATATAACAAAAAATCAAAATGGAGCAAAAGTTTTGGAACTGAGGAAATATAATTATAATTGTAATGCATTTGAAAGCGGATCATGTGCAATCCATACAACATACCCAACATGGTGAAAAACACATGAAATATGAGGTCCATTCAGTGGCGGATTTAGAAATTTTACAAAAAATAGTCTAAATACTTATAAAAATATTAAACTCAACATTACAAAATAAAGATTATAAATTCACATATGTAACATAAAATCTAAACTCATATACTATATAAATATGGTTTTTTTAATAAAATTTAAAAATGCTCACATTTAGCGGTTATTTTTCTGCCATTGATCAAACAGCAACAACATGAATTGTAAAATTATATATGAATTGTGAAAAAGATAAACGATATGTGTATGTTGGGTAGAATGAAAAAAAAAGAAGAAGAAGAAAATGTCTCTTTTAACCCTTAAACTTATACATTTCTTGCCACTTAACTCTTACATTTTATCTTGTAACCCACTAACTCCTTAATTTTCTTTCATATGTTTGAACAAAAAAAAAAAAGCAAAAAACAAATGTTCAAGGTTTAGGTGAAAAAATGTATGAAAATTTAGGGGCCAGTATAGACTTTTACTATTAGAAAATTATTAGTACATAGAAGACACTTACCTATTTTTTGTCGTTCTTAAAATAATAGATATCATTTCATATTTGTTGGTTTGTTTGTTTGAATAGATACAAACTAGAGATAGGCTGATCAGTGATCAATCATTTGAAAATCCATCATCCTCCATTTAGATGTGTTTTCTTTTCTATGAAATTGTGGATGATAGTAGCAAATTATGCTTCGCTTAAAAATGCTCTGGTTAAGTGGCATAAAACTGGGGATATGATAACTGAAGTAGCTAAGGGGAAGAAAAAGTTAAAACTACTTTTGCAAGATGGAAGTGTTTGAAGACCTTGTCAGAAGCAAACATTACAAGTATCCAGTTCAGGAAACTGCACATCAAGTCTCCTATTCTCTAAATGAATGAAACAAAAGATTGATTACATGTTAAAAACTTTCCTATATGGGTGAAGTACACATATGTATGATATTAAATACCCAGAAGGCTTGGGCCTTTTTGTCATGCATTGAGGAAAGTTTATATGGACTATTAGTAATGGAGACCAGCCCACAAGAGTAAAATAGGCCCTGGGACCATGGCTATTGCCTGAAGTCTTTCGGCTTGCAAAGTCCTACTCTTTCTTAAACACACTAACCGACAGATATTTTTTTTGCCCTTGAAATGAGGGGGGAAAAAAGAGAAATATTCTCTTGAGTATCATCCTAATCCTATAAACATTTTGGTGGCCATTTAAATTTGTTGTGAACAAAAGGTCTTTTACTGGCAAGCCTTGCCATTTGTAGGCTGTTGGAACTAAAGCAAGCTTAAGCGCACTAAGAAATGAGGGAATAAATGAAGGCATTAAAAAATGAAAAAATTCATAAAAATTTACTTTCAAATGGATTATTACATCTACTTAATATTGACTTTTAAATGAAATTGGTTCTAGACAAAAAAACATTTAAAAATAAAATAAGTCATTTTAGGTTAAATTGATTTTAAGTTAAAATGAATTGACTTTAATTTTAAGATTTCTTGTGGTTATACATAACAATGATTGAATCAATAAATTAGCTGCTTTCAAGTAAATTGGCTAATTGGGTTCAATGTACGATCAAAACTAGCAAGAGAAAACCTACAAGGCAGTCCGTTGGAATTGTGACGTTGTTCATATCTCAGAGAGCTAACTTCCCTCATAGCAGCAAAAATAACCCTAAAATCAATGCGCAAAGCAAGTGGGCTCTCCCAATTAAACCATAGAAATCCCAAGGTGAGGAAGAATGTGGGTTTTAGCAAGACTAGACCACCACACCCTTTTTCAAGGAGTGCAATATAATATAAGATTGTTGTCGTTAACTAGTAGAGTTGTATTCCCACTAGTCTTACAAACAAACCTTGTCGTTGCTTTATAATATGAGATGGTGTGGCTCCCTTCCACTAATTGTATTAATTTAAGCCTTGGAAGTACGATGGAAAAGGGTTGAGTTGAGCCTGAACATCTTAGACTCGAAACTCGGTCAGTTAAGGATTGACTCGGCTCAAAGTCAAGCTCAAGTTTAATGAGCTTGGTAAAGGAGGCTCGAAGCTCGGCTCGAAAAGGCTTGGGCTTGTCTTGGTGGTTTGATAGGCTTAAAACTTGGGTTAGATGGTGGAGCTCTATTTAAGTACTATTTAGGTTTATTTGGCTCGATAAAAGCTCGAGCAGGATTTTAGGAATTAGAATGCTATTTATTTTATTAAATTAATTAATTATATTAATATTATATTATGTTCGTTAGGCTCAATAAGAGTTCGAGCTAAATAGTATCAGGCTTAACCTCGATTCATTAGCTCTAAACTCGTTAGGCTTTATTTGATGGTGAAAAATTGATATCGAATGCGCAGCTTATTTCCACCCCTAGTTAAAAGAATTTGCTCCAAAATAGTGAAATTTGAAACTTTACAGTTGAAAAGTTAACATTTTGTTGAATGGTAGTTTAAGTATGAATTTAGTCTTTTGGATTAAATTCTAGGGTAAATCAAACTTACTCCCTATCCATTATGTCTATATATATTTACATTTCAATACTACTATTCATAACATAAAATAAATGTAAACATATCAAATCTCATGTTTTCCCCTCAACTGGAGATATGTATAAATTAGATACCAGATATATACAAACTTAATGTACAAAGAAAGTAAGAGATATATATGCAAATAATGTGTAACATATGTATAAATGACGTCATAGATATGTTACATGTTCAATATCCCATAAAAAAAGGCATGAACGCTTCAAATCCTATTTCCTGCCAAAATTTGATATATGTGCAAATAGACAATAGATATGTATGAAATTTTATTCATAAAGCTAGTGATAAATATGTATAAAACTTATGCCACGTTTGTATAAGTCAGGTCAGAGATAGAATGTCATGTCCCAAATTGCCTATTGCCTAAGAGTTTCCAAAAACTTCATGAAGACTTTAAGTTAAACAGTGAAGTAATATAGCTCGGCAACTTAAGAACATGGCTTCATTGAAGAGCTTAATTAAACAAGAACACAAGATGAGTTTCTGAAAATTCAAATAGGAAACATCTTTATTACCGAAGGTAATGTTCAAACAATTAGGTATAAAGTAATAGCTTTATAACCCATATACAAATTTTATACTTAGCATAAGGGAGGATCCAAGACAATGAAGTACAAAGCCCAAGACTTGATTTTCACTTCAACTTTTGAGAGAGAGATAAGCGTCTTCAGCTCTAGTACAGTAAGACCACAACAGCAACCTCATTGTCTACAAAATGGTAGCCGCAATAATAACTAGAAAAAAATCCAAAATCAATTTAACAACAATATTGCTTCAGCTTTAAGCAATTGTACTTGCAACAAGGCAAAGAAAGCAACACTACCAAGTACAAAACAGTATTATCACAAATGAATCATATAACTAGTACAACCAATCCATGCACAACAAAGGAGGTTAAACAAGCACAGCCAGAATGTAATGCATGGTATGATTGCATGAATGCAATAATTAAAAGTAAACCATACAGCCTTTTTAGGCCTGATCCTTAATTCCTTCATAATTCAGTGAGCCAACCGTTTTCTGTCTAACCAATATTTTTACCAGACATAGAGCTCAATTCATATAGACAAAGAGAGACCAACATATTGGCCTAAACAAAGTGCTTCCGGATAGCACCAGTCTTCTAAGGTTGCTCACCTATCATCTTGATTCCTGCAGTGAATTAAGACTACAGGCATATAGCCTTACTGGTACCATTAACAGAACATAACAACCAAGTTTTCAAGAATCATAAATAAAATAAAACAACATAATAATCCACACATAGATATACATACTGGTGGCCTGCGGCGGTTTCATCATGTGTCATTGTACGGGTAGGAAAAACTTCTGATGGAGGAGAGCACTTTTGGAGGAGATTCCCCAGTGGAATGTACCTGAAATACTCCAGAAAACACAGGTCAGGAGGTCCCCGGTGTGTATTCCCGGTGAGGAGTCTCCGACGCCCAAGTCAGTATTTTTAGATAACTGGATTATGTGCTCTTTTGTGTATTCAAAGAGAACTTTTTTCCCTTACCCTGCTAGGATGCTTTCTAGGTGTTTTATAAAGGAGGCGTAGAGAAGCCATTTTCCTCTTGTGGTCGTTCCAGATCACGACACGTGTCCAGTGGGATGCGATCCCTGCTTTTCCGGGAACGAAGGGACGTTTATCTCAGCAAAAGTCGCCTGGTTGACAGCCTAGGCATTCCGAGAGTGTCGTATCGAGGCGTCCCTCTGATGGCGTGCTCCAGTGATAGCGTGTCAGAATGTACTTGGGGGATGACTTTTATGGGGAGGTGTCAGAGGCTCTTTAAATGCTTTGTTCGTACTTTCCGAGGTTACTCTAACGTTTCGGGGAATGTATTCCCCGAGGATGGGTCCTCCGAGAGATACTTCTGTTTCCGAAGAGGGTCTGACCGCTCTACCGAGGTTGTTCCTACCATTTCCTAAGGAAGCGAATTCCCTACATTAGGCCAAGGGGATCGTTTATCCTTCCGACCTCGGCTGGCTGTTTCCTTCTGGCGAAGTCGGTACTCCGTCAGGTCTAGGAGCTCGGACAGTGATGGGTACCTCGGCTATCACATGCCCCCTCCTGGAGAGCCGGAGCGGGGGCTTCGGCTATGTTTTCGAGGAGGTTCCTTTGCCTACCTGGCGGCTGAAACTTTTCTTGGAAAGTTGCCTTGCTTCAGAAGGCGTCTCCTCGAAGCCAAGATACCCTCCTCTAGTTATCTTGATGTCCTCGGAATGCACGTTACTTTTTTTTCTTTTTTGCTTTTTCTGCCACGAGTCTGTGAATCGTCACGTCCTTTGGCCAGGCGTGTTAGTCATGGGTAACCGTGCCTGGGTTTTCGCGATGTTAGAGGGACGTGCCCTGGTTCTTCGCGCTGTGTGACACGTGGACGCTGTTGGATGGCGAAACAACTATGTTGGTTACGTCAACCACACCTCTTCGCCTTCAAGGAGTAATAATGAGGCGGTTACATCTTCAAAGGATGATTATGACGACGTTTCACTTATCCTTCTTCGGTCTATATAAGCACCTTCTGTCCCATTTTGTCTCACTTTTTTGTTTTAGCTCTCATCTGTTCTAAAGCCTTTTCTTGCCCTTTTTCTTTTTCTTGCGACGGTTCTTACGGCAGAGTGACCTCCAGCGATTCCAAGCAGTGGTGTTTCGCAGCCCAGGCTTTAGCAAAGTCTTTGGTGGGTGTTCCCTTTTTGTGGTTTGTCGTTGTTCTTCTATTTCTCCCAAAGTCATCTCTCTTTTTCTTATTTTTTGAAAAATGTCAAATCCGACTCCATTAAGTCCTACTCCATTGATGACTGTGCGCCCTCTTTCTGCAAACCTTGCTTCCCTTGAGGCTTATCCTTGTTCCACTACTTTGGAAAAGATGAAAAAGTGGGTGGCCAAGTACTACATCCCTACTTATATCACACCGAGGTTACCTCTCCCGGGATCTTACGGTTACGTAGCTTCTTCGGGGGAGGTTACCGTTTACCGAGCTCAGCTGAAAGCCAGTCTTCGGTATCCCCCTCATCGCATGATATGCGAATTCTGCAAATTCCACGGCATTGCTGTGAACCAACTCCCCCCAAATTCTTACTCTTACTTTAATGCTTTCCTCTGCATGTGCGGGGTGTTCGGCATAAACCCCCACTTCCTCTTCTTCATGCAATACTACAAACTCCACCCGGTCCCGAAGGGTGGTTTTTACTACCTCCTTCCCCGAGGGTCCGGGAGTAAGAAGTTTATGTTTACCTTTGACAATAAGGATAGTTGGCGAGGGTGGCAGAAGAAGTTTTTCTTTTTCCGAGTGCCCGAGTCTTGGAGACATGTGCCTATTAAATGGGCTTCGGGGACTTTGAAGGTCGACGTCGTCGATCCCGGAGGCTCCTTACTCCAGTATTACTTGCCGATTTTGATAACTTCAACAAACGCATTCGGTCAGTAGCGGACTGGGATTCCGGAGCTCCATCACGTTCACCCTACCCTTTTCCCATTAAGTGGGATCTTATGTCAGAGGAAGTTCTTCGGGAACTGGGAGTGATAACTGCCCACAAGGATGACCCCGGCATGCCCGTGCCTGTTCTTCCGGGGAAGAAAGCCTGGATAGTCATGCTCCTTCGGCGTGAAATTTCTTATCAGTTTTTTTTTTAGAGTAAGTCACCTTCCAGGGTTTGTTATCTGCTTTCCTTTTGGACTTACACTGATATTTTACCTTTTTGCAGAGATGGGCGATCAGTCTGCCGAGTTCTATAAATCACTCTTCGACAGTCAGGCTAAGCGGGGAGAGCAAGTACGCAGGAAGACTTCTGGTAAGAGGAAGAAGTCGACTGCCGGCCCTTCTAAGTCCAAGAAGGCCAAGGCTACCACTCCTCCTCCTCCCGAGAACATAATTGAGGTGGAAGATCAGTCCTCTGCTCAACTTCCGACCGCCGAGAACCTTTCTTCGGACCCTGACATCCTCGGGGGGACATTGAGTCCTGCCCCTGCTACCGAGATCCCAACTGAGCGAACGTCTGCCCAGGAGTTTGAAGAGGGCAGAAGGAGGAAGGGAAAGAATGTCACTGAGGATGTCCGGGAGGTCGATTCTGAGGAGTGCGTCCCCGAAGTTCCACCAGGTTGGTTGCTTAGCCATTCCGCTACCAACCTCAGTATTTTTCGTATCTACGATTTTTTGGATGAATGGCTAAGGGATGATGTCTTGATGGAACTTCGGCGTGACCTTGCAGAGAACGCCCCTACTGCTTCCTGGGTGGAAGCTCATGCCCGTCAGAGGACTCTTCGGGACCGATGGATTCCGCGGGACAAGGTGCCACGGGAGCCTTTCTGGACGTTCACAGAGGACATGGATTTGTTCTCTGAGGATAGCCAGCTGATGGCTCCGCAAATGGCGGCGGGGGTGCTGACTAATGCCACTTTTCAGTCCCTTACCACCGAATGTCCCAGCGAAGAGATCCTCGCGGCGAGGATGACAGAGCACGCTGCTCAGGTGATCCTTTCTTTTCTTATATCTTAGAAAATTGTTCATCTAAGCCATCACTGTCTTCCGATACTTATTTGGTGCCTCTGTTTTTCGCAGCTTTTGGCATATAGCGGGTACTTCCACGCCTGGTCAGCGAAACAAATGGAGACCCGCTCTCGGTCCAAAGATTCCCTGCGAAAGACGAAGGAGTCTCTTGCCCAATATGCCCTAAAATATGGCGAGTTAAACAAAATCGCGAAGAAGGATCTTGGGAGTCTTCGGGCCGAGGTTGTGTCCAGCAGGCAGGAGCTTCTTACCGACTTCTCAGCCAAGGTTGAAGACCTCGGCTCAAAGTGCGTGACTCTTTCTTTAGAGAATGAGGCCCTTCGGAAGAAGACCGTTCAAGACGGTGAGAATCTTGTGAAATCACTAGCTTTGAATGCTGATCTCCAAGCTGAGATTGTGTCGCTAAAGAAGAAGAAGATGAAGAGCAGGAAGAAGAGGAAGCTAGAGGAGAAGATTGTCACGCTAAAAGCTGAGCTGGCAGTTCTTGGCGCCGAGAAGGACCGTAGCGAGCAAATGTCGAAAACGTCTTACCAAGATGGTTTTTGCTTGGCTTGTCACCAGGTCCTCGCTCGGCACCCTAGGCTTGACATTTCTCACTTGTCTGCTTTGGATTTTCCCAAAGAGCCCAGATCTTCATGGTCCAAAGTCGAGTTCCTCAATCTTTCTCCGGCTCGGCCTGCGTCTTTGACTGAGCCCTCTGGAGATGATAATGTTTGACGAAACGTCAGATACCCTTGCTCAGTCATAGGCTTTCTTCTTCATTCTTTGTATTTTTTGCCTTAGGATTTTTTAATGAAGAATTTTTTTTCTCCATTCTCCATTCTCCGTTCTTTCTCCCGAATATGACTTATCAGAAGCTGGTACGATTCTAAGTGTGCACTTTTGGCGAACACCTGCACCTTATCTTTCGGAAGGAACCTTTTTGAACTTCTTTCGTGTTCGGACGGGTTTTTAAGCTTAGTAAGGAATTTTGTAAGGCAGAATCATCAAGGCGCACTCTTTCGATAACGAGGGCAAATTCGTCATGTATTTTACTGACGACTTCGAGGAGTATCTTACCGGCTTTCTTTGAAAAAATGTCTAAGTATAAAATTTTTTTTTCAGAGAGTCTAAATGCCAAGTATTCTTCAACTCCACTCCCTCAATATTACCCAACTTAAAGACCCCTGGGCGGACTTCGTCGAGAACCAAATAAGGTCCACTCCAATTTGCCCGAAGTACCCCTTCTGATGGCTTTCGCTGTTCAAACTCGGCCTTTCGGAGAACGAGGTATCCCTTTTTATCTCGTTTTTTCTTACATGTAAATTGGCAGTGCGTGCTATCCGTTGCTGGAAGTTATTTCTCCTTAACTCGGCCATTTCGCGGTGTTCTTCGAGGAAGTCCAGTTTTGCTCTCAGTCCAAGATCATTTCCTCCTTCATCGAACACCTGTACTATTACCGAGGGCTGCATGACTTCAATGGGAATAATGGACTCGGTCCCGTATACGAGCGAGAAATGAGTCTCTCCCGTGGCTCTTCGAGGAGTCGTTCGGTAGCTCCACAGCACACTTGGGAGCTCTCATGGCCATTTCCCTTTTGCCTCTTTTAGCCATTTCTTCAGGCCATCTTTTATTGTTCTATTAGATACCTCGACCTACCCATTGCTCGGAGGGTGAGCCACTGGGGCAAAATGTATCTTGACGCCAAGGTCCCCCATGAATTCCTGGAACCCCTTATCCGTGAATTGAGTCCCGTTATCGGCCACTATTACCCTCGGAATGCCAAATTGGCATATAATGTTTTTCCATACGAATTTTTGAGCGTCCTTCACCGAGATTGATGTTAGCGGTTCTGCCTCTATCCACTTAGTGAAATAGTCCACTGCGACGATGCAAAATTTTACTCCGCCGGGGGCGTTTGGGAGAGGTCCGATGAGGTCAATGCCCCAGACGGAAAAGGGGCAGGGATAGTTTGTTGCATTTATTCTCTCCAAGGGTAGCTTTTGGATACTGGCGTGTCTTTGGTAGTTGTCGCATCTTCGGACGAATTGCCTTGCATCCTTCCTTAGGGTAGGCCAAAAGTAACCTTGGCGGAATATTACTCTTGTGAGGGCGTCCGTTCCTATATGGGAGCCACACACTCCTTCGTGTACTTCTTCAAGTATTACTTTGACTTCATCCTCGCCTATACATCTTTGTAGAGGGCTTGCGTACCCTTGTCTGTACAGCTCTTCCCTAATGAGGAAGTACCTTCCTGCACGCTTTCGTATCTTTGCGGCTTTTTTAGGATCCTCGGGAAGCTCTGAAGTTGCCAAATATCTCTTGAGGGAGCTTTGCCATCCCTCCCCCGAGGTTTCTATGCACATTAACTCGGTGCTGAGGTGTTTTAGCACTTCGGTGGGTTCCTTAGCCTTGGCCAAGGCATCCGCTTGGGTATTATCCCTTCGGGGCACGTTCTTTATGTGCACCGAGTAGAAATCCTCAATGAGTTTCTGAACGAGGTTGTGATACTTAGCCAAAATTGGGTCATTTGCCGCATATTCTCCCTTTGTCTGTCGGACTATTAACTGTGAATCACTGTGGGCCACAAGGTTCTTCACACCTACTTTTCTGGCCATTTTCAGTCCGGCTATGAGGGTTTCATATTCAGCAATGTTATTGGTAACATTAAAACCGAATTTGACTGCTTTAGAAGCTTCCATGCCTTCGGGACCCTGAAGGACTATTCCAGCTCCTTGATGCTCTGTGCCTGACACTCCATCGACGAAGAGTTTCCATTCTGGATCAGTCTCTATTTTTCCTCCCGCGAGTGCTTCGGTCTTTTCAATCTCGGGGATCTCGGCAATGAAGTCTGCAAGTGCCTGAGCCTTTATTGCCCTTCTAGGCTCGTATGTAATGTCATATTCACCGAGCTCAATGCACCATTTTGAGAGTCTTCCTGAATGCTCCACTTTTTTCATCACATCTTGCAGGGGCAAATTACTTCGTACGGTGATGGCGTGTCCTTGGAAGTAGGGTCGCAATCTCCTACCCGCCAGTACTAACGCATAGATAGCTTTTTGGGGCAACGAGTACCTTGTCTCGGCGCCATGTAGGGACTTGCTTACGTAATACACCGGCCATTGTTTCCCACCCTCTTCTTTCACTAAGACGGAACTCACCGTCTTTACTGCGAGGTAAAGAATGAGAGGTTCCCCCTCCCGAGGTTGTCGAAGTGTTGGGAGGCGAGTTAGATAACTTTTGAGCTCACCCCAGGCTTCCTGGCATTCTGTATTACATGGATGTTCCTGGATTCCAGAGGTACCACCTTCCTTGGAGACTTTGGTGAGTACCTTGAAAAACGGGCGACATCGGTCACCATACCTGGAGATGAATCTACTTAGGGAGGTGATCCTCCCAGTAAGCCTTTGTATGTCTTTGATAGACGTAGGTGTCCGGAAATTCAGCAGGGCTTTTACTTTCTCAGGGTTAGCGTCTATTCCCCTTTCTGACACCATGAACTCGAGAAATTTTCCTGCGTTTACCCCGAACACACACTTTTCGGGATTAAGGCGAATGCCGAACTCTCGAAGTCGTTGGAAGATTTTCGGTTAAGTCGGTGATATGATTTTTGGGTACTTTGCTCTTGACTATCATATCGTCGACGTACACTTCCATGTTCCTACTGATTTGTGCGTCGAATACCTTGTTCATCAGTCTTTGGTAGGTGGCTCCTGCGTTTTTAAGCCCGCAGGGCATTCTGACATAGCAGTAAGTACCTATCTCTGTGATGAATGCCGTTTTTTCCTCATCCTCGGGGTTCATTCGGATCTGATGATACCCGCTAAAGGCATCAAGGAAGCTAAGCAGTGCGTACTCGGCAGTTGCGTCTACCAGCTGATCTATGGCCGGTAATGGGTAGGAGTCTTTTGGACAGGCATCGTTTAAGTTTCGGAAGTCGATGCACATTCGGAGCTTTTCACTACCCTTTTTTGTGGCTATAACCACATTGCTGGGCCATTCGGGGTATTTTACTTCCCTTATTACCCCGGCCTCAATAAGGCGACTAACTTCAGCCTTGACGAAGGACTTTTTGTGAGCTGATAGATTCCATTTTTTCTGTCGAACTGGTCTGACGTGTGGTTGTACTCTAAGATTGTGCTGGATTATGCTGGGGTCAACCCCAGGCATATCCTTCGGCGAATAAGCAAATAGATCTTTGTTCATGCACAAGAAGGATACAAGCCTCTTTTTGTCCCCTTCGGCCAGTTTCTTCCCAATTCGGGTGTTCCGGTCGGGGATCAATTCTATATCTTCTGTTTCTATTTTTTCGAGGCTTTCCGTTTCTTCTGCCGTTGCCTTTTCATCCATCAAGACCTTTTTTCCTTCTGCCGAAGTCTGTACCTGGATCTTAGTCGGGCTTTGCCTGGCCCTTGTGAAGACTTTCCTAACCTCGACCTGATCTATGAAGATTTCAGCATCTCCGTCTTCGGTGGCGAAGGTGACCGTCAGGTACCTTACATCTGGCCGAATATGAAAATTGCCTTGAGTCTGTCTTCACAGAATGGCGTTATATGCTGACGGCACATCAATGACTATAAATCTTGTCCTGCCGGAGGCGATTAACTCTTCTTTGCTCTTGGGTGAGACCCCTTTCAGCATCACAGGCAGGTCGATGTACCCAAGGACTGGAAGTTCAGATGGTCCGACGCTGAAGGTAGGGGAACTGACTGGGCTAAGATCACTTTTTGAGATGTCTAATTTACCCAGCAGATGAGAAAAAATGACGTCGGTGTTCGAGCCGTCGTCGAGGAGCACTCTCTTGACGTCCCAGTTCCCTATCCTTGCCATCACAAGGAGGGGGTCGTCGTGAAGGAACTTTATTACAGTCCTATCCCTACGGGTGAGCATTTGCGGGGAGCTCCCGTACTCCATGATGGAGACTTCTCTCATCTTTCTTTTTCTCTCGGCCGAGGGTATCCCAATAGTCATGGTTTGGATAATCCCTGCTGAGGGTGGCAGACTTTTCCGAGGACTTCGGTCCCGCCGTCTATCTGAGTCATATTCTTCATCGTCTGCTCTTCCTTTCTCCCTTTTGGAGAGGGCATCCGCAGATATCGCCGAAGTTGACCCTGTTTGATCAGGGACTCGATGTACTTCTTTAACTGGTAACAGGCTTCAGTGTCATGGCCATGATCCCGATGAAATTGACAGAATTTTTTCATATTCCTTTTATTCTCCGGGGTCATGGCCTTTGGCCTTGGGACTGTGGTCCCTTGCCTTTCTAACGCCATTAGAATGCTAGCTCTTGTGGTGTTCAAGGGAGTGAATGCTGCGGGCCTCTTTCCTCTTTGCCTGCGGGGCCGCTCTCCCTCGTTCTGCTGGTGCGGCTGATGGCCAGGCCCTTCGGTGCGAGGGTGTTCGCCCTTAGGTCCTCCCATTCTGAGTTCTTCGGCCGTCATGTGTTGCTCGGCTCTTCTGTAAAATTCCCCCAGATTTTTTGGAGGTCTTTGGAGAACTCGTAGAACAACTGGGAGTCCCTCTGCAGTCCTCTTACCATTGCCAGGATGTGAATTTCTGGCCGAAAATCTGGTACACTTAGTGCTTCTCGATTGAATCTTTCAACATAGTTGCGGATGGTCTCCCATCCTTTCTGTGCTATGTCAAACATTTGAACTGGCATTTTGGCAGTTGGCCTACTACCAATAAACTGTTGGGTGAAAGCAGTAGATAGTTCTTGGAAGCTCAACAAACTTCCCTGGGGCAAAGAGCCATACCATGCTGTTGCTGGTCCTGAGAGCGTCACCTCAAAGCATTTACAGAGCGTGGCGTTGTCCGCACCATGGAGCACCATACTTCGCTTATATTTTGTCAGGTGCGCCTGGGGGTCACTTCGCCTGTCATATGTTTCCAGGCGAGGAACCCTAAAATCACTGGGCATAGGCGCTTCTACTACCTCACGTACGAAATGCGACTCCTCTCCGGTGTAGGAGTCGGACAACCGGGACCAGACTGGTTTTCGGGAAATCTGTTTCTCGACCTTTTCCAGCCTTCCCAGGATCCTTTCCATAAGGGCAGCAGTACTGGTTCCTTCCTGTCGTCGTGTGTTTGCTGGTAGTGGCGAATTTCTTCCTCGCCTTGGGGAACGACTCCGGCGAGGAGGAGATGGGGACCTCTGGTAAGGGGATACGCTCCATTAACAGGAGGCCTTGGTCTCTTTTGGGGCTCCCCTTCTGGCAGGGCGCGCTTCAACGGGTTCACCATCTGTTGAATATGTGTCAAGGGAGTCTCCACTCCCTAAACTCCGGTGAGTAGATCACGAGCTCCTTTCCCAACGAATGGTCGGGGGTGAGGCTCTTTGAGTGGGTGGCTGTTGGGGCAACCTCTAATCAAGCTGCTGATTGATTTCGGCAACGATAGAATACTGGAAATCCCGTAGGAAGCTCATCGTTACCATTACAGGACGATCATCCTCCATCATAGAAGTCTTTGCCACAGGCAGAATGGTCGCCCGTTGAGTCTCAGGTGTGAGGGGGGATCTTGAAATCCCTTTGTCCTTTGAGCACCGAGTCTCCTTGACGGCGACATGGGATAGAGTTCCCACAGACTGCGCCAAATGGTGGCCTGCGGCGGCTTCATCATGTGTCATTGTACGGGTAGGGAAAACTTCTAATGGAGGAGATTCCCCAGTGGAATGTACCTGAAATACTCCAGAAAACACAGGTCAGGAGGTCCCCGGTGTGTATTCCCAGGGAGGAGTCTCCGACGCCCAAGTCAGTATTTTCAGATAACTGGATTATGTGCTCTTTTGTGTATGCAAAGAGAACTTTTTTCCCTTACCCCGCTAGGATGCTTTCTGGGTGTTTTATAAAGGAGGCGTACAGAAGCCATTTTCCTCTTGTGGTCGTTCCAGATCACGACACGTGTCCGGTGGGATGTGATCCCTGCTTTTCCGGGAACGAAGGGACGTTTATCTCAGCAAAAGTCGCCTGGTTGACAGCCTAGGCATTCCGAGAGTGTCGTATCGAGGCGTTCCTCTGATGGTGTGCTCCAGTGATAGCGTGTCAGAATGTACTTGGGGGACGACTTTTATGAGGAGGTGTCAGAGGCTCCTTAAATGCTTTGTTCGTACTTTCCGAGGTTACTCTAACTTTTCGGGGAATGTATTCCCCAATGATGGGTCCTCTGAGAGATACTTCTGTTTCTGAAGAAGGTCTGACCGCTCTACCGAGGTTGTTCCTACCATTTCCTAAGGAAGCGAATTCCCTACATTAGGCCAGGGGGATTGTTCATCCTTCCGACCTCGGCTGGCTGTTTCCCTCTGGCGAAGTCGATACTCCGTCAGGTCTGGGAGCTCGGCCAGTGATGGGCACCTCGGCTATCACATACATACAGCCTTTTGGCCTAATCTCAATTACCTTTGGTTGTCAATTATATTTCCAGCACCATGGCCTTAAAATTCTAGCAAATAAAGCGATAAACAGAACCAAATTTTCAAGTTATAGATTTGTCCCTTACCCTTAATTTGCTGCCCCTTGATGGTCTTTGTAATTGCAAGAACACACGTGTTACTTGGTTGTAAAGTAATTGCCTTCATATGCAACCCTAGCTTTGTCTTCTTCAACTATTCCCATAAACCTCCCTTCCAATTCTACCAATAGTCCCTACAACCAAAAGTTCTGGTTTTTAATTGTGCATTCAACTTAAATGGCCAGAAAACACAGGCCTTCACAAACCCGATTAATGCCTCTAGAATCCGAGACCAAACCACCATCAATCTTCCATGTTTCACCTTTTTTTCCCTTGGTCGAACCTAGCCCTAACCAAAATTACACCTTCCAGGAGTAAACTCAGCGAAAGACATCAAGTGAGGCTTAACCAAGTGGAACTCGACACTTGTTTCTTGCCAAGCATAAGTAGGGTGCAAACCCCTAGCCTAACTTAGTCTTTTTAATTCTTTACAATTAAACAATGGGTTCCACCTCTAGTCAATTAACTCCTCTAACTTACTTTACTTAATTTTTTTTTTTTTACATATGCTCAATTCAGCCCTCCAATAAAATCTCCTTGGCACATAAACCATCAATTCACAAATTAGTCATGAATTCTTGTTTTCTCGCAATTGTTGTGTCAACTTCTTAATTTATTGCAATTCAGCCCTTTTTAGCCTATCTTTCTAGCAATTAAATCATTTGTCTTACAATTCTGCCCCTAACTTTATGTTTTCAGACAATTTAGTCTTTTTTCTTTTTCTTTTGTATTAAAACAACCAAACTAGTCATGGCCTAAACAAAGTTGGGGGCATGACAGTATACATCAACATAACCAATAAAACAATGAACACAATTCTGAAAAAAATTCATGAACAAACACATTATTAACAAATAAAAGAAAGTACAATACTCATAATTTAAATATTCAATAATTGAATTCCAATAAATTTAAAAAGTATAATAATTTTTTTACAGTAAGTAGATAATTTAAAATTAGTAGTTTTTTCTTCCTGAATGAAATAAGTTCAACTTACAAAGAAAAAAAACTAGTAATTTGAATGTCCATTAATTGTAAAAAAATTATTATATATATTAAATTTAAAGTAAGATAGTTACTGAATAATTTAAATTATGCTCTAAAAAGTTGCTGAACAATTGAGGACGAAAATGAAATGTTTTTAGTGGATTTAGAACTAAAATATGACATTTTTAATAGTTTTCTAATCTAAACAGAACATTTAATGGACTAGAGATAAAAAGAAATAATAATTAAATGTTAGGGATTATCAATGTAATTTACCCAAACAAATATCGATACCTGGATAGGATTTGTAAAATTTTTCAATCATACGATCCTAATCGCGATCCTATCATTTTTTCGATTCTATAATGTTTTGATAAAATTTTTTATGTTACAATCGTATAATCCTATTATTAGGATCGTAATTTTAATGAACTTGATTTCATCACATTCAATATATTATTTGAAGCCGACAAAAATTTTATGAACACAAAAGCGTGTCCCAGCGCTCATATACACCATATGCATGCAAGTCTTGCACTACTTTTAAATGAAAAATATTATCATCATAGGGCATTATAATCTGACACATAACACATTCAACAATATAGATCAATCATAGACGATAACGGTCTACGATGCTACAAGGGTCAAGTGACACACTGGCAAATAATGATCCAAATTTTGTTCATCATCCCAATTCCCGTCTATTAATTGGGGTCCTAGCCCGAATGCTAATCTATTGACAACGACGGCGTCAAATACTTCAAAGAGGCACCCATGTCATGTCAATCATTTTCATTTCAATTACCCCACCATTGATTCATTTGCAAACAACTTCTTGTAGTCTAATTGAGCTCTCCTAATCATCAATCTTAAACTAGCTAATAAAGTCCATGGCCTACCTTGGCTTATCGAAATTATTATGTTAAGCCGAATGTTCGGGAACCAATGTCTACAAAATGAAAAAAAAAAAAAAAGAATTTACTTCAACCATTTTTAAAACGACGTAACATATTCTTCCTACCTTTTAAATATTTTTATTCTATTTTAGTATTTTTACTTAAATTTGATTTAAATTATAATTTTATAAAATTTTTCTGAAAAAATACTCTAAAAATTAGATATATTGTAGTTTTTAAATATAATTTTTTTAGAAAATAAGAATATAAATAAATTTAAGTTGAAAAACTGAAATATAACAAAGAATTAGGACAAGGCAGTATTATTTTAGACAGTCTTAAGAGAGATTTTACACTCAATTTAATATATTACCATTATTCCAACTCTCAATGTAAAATGACAATTTAGTCCCTCAGATTTTGAAAAATTACAGCTTGGTCCACAAACTTTTAGAAAAAAAATCATTTTTGTCCTTGCATTTTTCAAAAAGTTACAAATTGACTCTAAAACGTAGATAAAATTTTCAAATAAATCAATAGAGTTTGGAAAGTGCTAATTTAGTCATTGAAATTCATGGGGAGAAAAAGGAGAGAAGTAACAGAACCTATAAGCATTAATCACTAAGTGTGTCAAACAGAATGGGATAGAGGAAGCACGGTGCACAACTAGGGCAAAAAACACTATTGATCCCAAACCTTTAATTTATGTTACATATCGGTCACTAACATTCATTTCCTTACAAATTAGTTCCAAATATTTGTACTTCATTACATATTGGTTCCTAGCCTTAGGCAACTACAAAAACTCAATTTACAAATAAAAAAATTGATAGTTTAAATTTTTTATTAGCTATTAGAAAAATGTGGCATACTTTGAAATTATGGAAAAACAGTTGCTGAATAGTTTAAAATAGAATTTAAAAATTTAATGTCAGATAATTCATGAGAGTTAAAAAATTTTCTCACTATTATTTTCCAATAAATTCAAACTATCCCATAATTTTATCATAGTTAATATATAATTTAAACTATGAGTTTTTTTTCTCTTAAAATCGAGTTTCTGTACTTTCCAATAGCTGAAGACCAATATATAATAAATTATAACGATTTAGAATCAATTTCCAACGAAATAAAGGTAGGAACTCATTTGCAACAAGAATTAAAGGTTTGGGACCATTGATGTTGTTTACCCAAAACAACTACTAATAATTGGCATGAAACTGTAGAGGTTATAGTTAGGAGCAAGGTTGTTAAAATCTCAATCATGATCATAAACTTGTATGACCCTACGATCATAACATAGAAAACCTTGTCAAAACGTTATAGGATCGAAAACATGATAGGATCACAACTAGGATTGTAGGTTCGTAGAATCGAAAGATCCTACTGATCCTACTGATCCTACTCGGTTATTGATTTTTGTTGGGGGTAAATTGCATGGATGGTCCCTAACATTTGATTTTCATTCCATTTTCATCTCTAGTTTATTAAATGTTCTATTAGATCCTAAACCTATTAAAAACATCTTATTTTGGTTCTAAATCCATTAAAAACATTTCTTTTTGATCCCCAATTTGATGAAATTTATTAACTCAAGATTGCTGTCTAATAAATTTTTTTAAAGTATAACTTAAATTATTCGGTAACTGTTTTACTGTAAATTAATAATAATAATAATAATAATAATTTTTACAGTTAATGGATATTCAAATTACCAGTTTTTCTTCTCTGTAAGTTGAACTTATTTCATCAAGAAGAAAAAAACTACTAATTTTAAATTATTTACATACTGTAAAAAAGTCATTATACATTTTAAATTTATTAGAAGTCAATTACTAAATATTTAAATTATGGACATTGTACTCTTTTCTATTTGTCAATAATGTGTTTGTTCATGAATTTTTTCCAGACTTGTGTTAATTATTTTTTTTTATTATGTTGATGTATACTCTATTAAAGTTTAAATTTTACTTGTATTGTATCAATAATTATGTTTTACCATTACTATGACACAAAATTTTACTTGAGTTTTTAATATAATTAGTCTTTTACATAAACTATATTATTTAAACAAGAAATTCTAAGTTTTTGGTAGGATCTTAATTACGATTTACAATCCTGATCCTGCACAGCAAAAAACGATCCTAGGTGGGATCCCGATTTTGACAACTTTGGTTGAGAGTGAGTGACAGATGTGCTTCCATGAGTCTTGAATTTATTTTTTTCATTTAAATTCTTGCCTTAATAACAAATTTATAATTGCATGTAATATTGGTAAGTCTAAGGACTTTGATTTAAGGGCTAGTAGAAGCAGTTTTAAGCAAGTTTCCCTTAAACATTTGTACTATCTTTCCTAATTTTTAAAAGAGTCATTGCATATTGTAGCATTCAATAATTAAAGTGGGTTGAAAATTAGATTCAATTATTTTTTTTAAAAAACCAAGTTTTCATGTCATTGATGGAAAGCGTAATTGTTCATGTACCCCTTACCGTTTTTCAGAACCAATTGGTCTATAGAGCTTTTATAGTACAATTTTCCATAAGGACCACTATTGTTTGTATTAAGGTTATGAAAATCTTAGTTCAAATATTAAAATCTTACGATTCTATGATTTAAAATAGAAAAAATAATTCAATTAGATTCTACAATTATGATCATTTATGATCACAATTCTAATCTGATTATACAACTGTGATTCAAAGAAAATAAAAAACAATTTCACGTAAAATCTCAATTTCAATAACCTTGCTCTATACTCCAAAAGAACCACCCATTTTGAATGATTAACGTTTCAATAAACCCCAATTGGGAGTTCTTTTACAAACAACTTTCCACAGAAAGAACAAAGAGGGGCTCCGAATCATCATTCTAAACCAGTAAGTAGTAAAGGAAAATAACAACTAATAAGTACCATTACGCCAACAACTGACATTTCTTCCACCACCACCACCAATCATTTCCTACTTTCCTTGGAAGATTTTTTACGTGGGATACATTTAACATTTGTCGCCTTCACCTTTTTCTCTTTTTCCACCACCGCCTGCCCCTCCCTCGATCCGCTAGGTGCATTGCCACTCCCCCTAACACAAAATCATACAAAAAAAATGTAACATATACATGTAACACATTACGCATTAAAAAAAGTGTAGCTATTTGATCATACTTCTGTCAAAAAAATTTAGAAAATCATTTACCGTTCTTCGTTGTAAGAATTCGATCTCTTGAGCACTGACTCGGCCACAACTCGGTTTTCAGTCATGGACTCGACAATGCTCCCACTGAAATACTCCTTCTCTTCAAGCTGCAGATTTCCAAACCTTGGATTCTCAGACATGCAGCTTATCATCATGGCTTCCTCTTCCCCGGCTCTCGTTGCCCTCTTGCACAGAACTTCTTTCTGCAGATTCTGGCTCTTGTTCACGCCCTGCACGTTCTTCACTTTCGAGCTTGGAGCGACCAAGTTCCCGCCGCAGGAAATGAGTTGGAACAGAACCGAGTTCCGGCTGAGTCCCGAGTCGGATGGAGCAACCGGGTCGCCGTCCTCGAATCGCTTGAATGTGTCGTTTTTTGTCACGGTCTGTGTTCCAGTGAAGACGGATGAGGACGAGCCACAGTGGGTCGACTCAGCGGGATTCTTGTGTGGTTGTTCGGCCTGCTGTTGGTTTTCTCCCAGCTCCTCTGTGGACACTCCTCTGGAGCAGCGAGAGTGCGGAGTTGTTGAGCTCGTGCGGCTGGTTTTCTCTTCGTCAAGTTCGAACTCTTCCTCTGTTTCATACTCCTCTTCATTTCCTCGCTCGAATTCTTGCTCTTCGAACGACGCTCCCCTGTTTTTGCTCAGAATAAGCGAAGGACATTTCTGTTTCTTGTCGTCGATGTTCGGTTCTTGAATAGCCCTGTTGCTTATATTACCTTGTTGAAATCTCTCTGCAAATTCAAAGAAATACCCAAACAATTCAAATGCTAGGCTTTGATTTGCGAGAAATTCAGAATTAAAGAACAGAGCGTAGCTAACCAGTGCAATTCTGCGGCAACTCAGACCCTTTAAGCACATACTCAGCTCCATCTGATGGGTAAATAATATCATTTTCTGCCAAATCATTCCAAACGTAGCCATTCTTGTAATTCCTAAAACCAAACCCTCTATTAGCCGAAAACGACAGAGCAAAATCTTATCTATCAGGGAAAACCTCTCAGTTTGTCTGAAGGAAAACGAAAATGTGAACCTTTTGCAAGACCAAGAGTACATAGAAGGCATTGCTTTGCCTCTCAGAGCGGTGAGCCTCTCCATTACATCTGCAAACCAATCCCAAGACAAATAAGCAGAAAAATGTAAGGAGAAGGGGAGAAATTTTGTACCTCTGAGACGAAGGGGTTGGTGAGCGAAACGAGTGATTTCCATGAAATGGGGGTGCTCGAGGTGGCCATTTCTGGTGAGATAGTAGACGATCTGGAGTCTTCTGATGGGTTTAACTTGTGGGTGAGTTTGGATTCGTATGCCACCCCTGGCCCTCTCTGGGCTCGTGTCGCTGTTTCTTCGAGACCGCAGATCCATTTCTTGTTTCCTTGTAAGAGCTCGGGACAAGGAACAGAACCGAGCTTACTTCTGCTCTCTGTGTAACGATTTTGTAAGAGATACAGTACCACGGAAGCAGCAGGACTGTGAGACTGAAAACGAAAGGCAACAAGAAGAGAGAGAAAGAGTTAAGTGAAAACAGAGCTGCTTTACTCGAGCAGAAGAACTTCTCATTTCACCCGGCCTTTACATTGCCTGGGCAAAAATATCAATTTCCCATTAGTGTTTTTTAGGGGACTCAAAGCAGCCACCAAAGGTTTTTCTTTGATTGAATCCACCACTGATGTTTTAAAATGGAATCATATGTTACTAAAGTTCCAAATTGGGTGTGGATATGTCACTACATGTTAAAAATCTAATGGAAACATATAAAGTAATAAGTTTTAAAATTTGTTGATGATAATGTAACTTTTAATAAACTTCAAGGACTTTAGATAATTAATGTTGATAAATCACACACACACACATACACTCTGCCTCTCTCAAATCTTGACTACTCACCATCAGTCACCATTTGGAGGTTTTATGCCCACTTTCTGCATTGGCCAATGATAAAAAGTTTATAGATTTTAAAGGTTTCTACATGATTCAATTCCTCTTTGTCTCCTCTTCAAACTTTTTAAAAGCCATATTTTCAAATTTTTATCCAATTTTTGTAGATCAAGGTCTGAAGTTCAAAATGAACCTAAGCTTTTGTTATGATTTATGGTTTTTAGTTTCATTTTTGGGTTTATTCTTTTGGGGGTTTGGTTTCTGAAGTGAGGATAAGGCTTCAAGTTCAATTGGCGATATGTCTCATCCACTGGTTATTGCGCATAATTTCACATACATCCTTTGGTGAATAAACGAAACCTATTAAGGGAAATCAGTTACAGGATTAAGGGAGAGCAATAGAACGATTAGAGGATTGTTGGGTGTCATTTCTAGACTAGACTCATAGATGGTAGTGCATTGATAAAGTTATTTTTGTCATTGTGAAAGGACAGTAGAATAGTTGGTGGCAATTCAGTGACTACTTTTTTTTTTTTGTACTCAGAATGAAAATTAGAGAAAGGGTATGAAGTAGATAAACTACAAATTAAAAATAACTAATAGCAAAATAGATCAAATCAAGATCCTTTATAACTTGATAGGCCTAGTGTTGCCACTGACTCATCTGACAGGTTGTATAAGGTTGTTGAACCATGAGTATTTGCAAGCTTGGCCTTCTTGGCCTTTGGTGCTTTAACCGGTTTGGGAACACAAAAATCCAATTGGACACTATTGTTTGAAGAGAAAGCCATAGGCTGGTTATGAGACAAAAAGTTTTAGTGGCCAATTTGTGATATTTTTTTGAAAGAGAAATCACCTAAAGATATTGTTATTTTTTGAAAGCTACATGATCATCTCTAAGATTTCAAATATGATATTTTTTCTTTTTTTTGTTATTTTTTTAACAGACAATGACATGTTTGAGTCAGTCTTAAAACATTAGTAGTAGATTTGACAAAAAAAAACTTTAGTGCCCAATTTGACCTCACTTTAAAACATTAGTGATAAATTTAACATTTTTACCAATTACGTATCCCTCTATCATTATTATTCCTTTATTTTTTCTATAACAGAATTTTGTTTGAAATCAGTAGGAAGTCAAAGGATTCTTTTTCATAAAAAAAAGGTTTTTTAAAAAGATGGAGGGAGTTTGTGTTTTTTCCGCGGTCAACGATACAAATGGGGGATGGCTTGATTTGCGTGTGACCGGGTAGCCGGTGAATTTTATTTTTGTGTTTCAGACTTTGTTGATTTCGATTCCAACGAGTTAGAACTTTACATAGTTTTAGTGTTGACTTAGAGTATTGTCTCTCAACTTCTGCTTATTTGAGAAAGGATCGTCGTCGGCTTTTTATTTTCTATAATAATCATAACCCTTACGTATTTTTTAGTACCAAAAATAAAAAACTAAAACGTACTCCTAAATTCTAGTAGATCTTTATTTTATTTTATTTTGAACAAACTCTAAAATCTATTTAAATTACTAATGAAATATTCTTAGATTTGAATGAGAATCTTTGTCCCATGACTCAAATCTGTTCGAGTCAGAGTCCCGACGAGAATGGATGGAAGTCTTTGACTTTTTTGTCAACCATACATTGGGTTGGTCGATGGGGAAAGGAATCTAATGAGATTGCTTAGTGGCATTGATTAGCTAAAAAAACGAAATTAAGGTCGAAAAAGGATTATCTTGGGGACATGAAAAATAGCATTAGAATATTGAGTCTAGGCTAGCTCCTCTCATGTGCACTTGTCTGCATGTTAAAAGATTGTGCATTTTTCAACAAGATTTAAACAAAGAAAAAAATAGAATGAAAGGAGCGGAAAGTTTTGAACTAACTTTATTTTTTATTGGGATAATTACAATTTATTTTATGAGGTTTAGGTGAAATTATACCACATCCCTTTCGTTTTAAAAATATATACTTTACCTTTTTTTTAATATAGTCTGATAATAACTTTTAAAACCTTAATTTAGGCTTTGTAGTGCCTATCTTCAAGTAATTTTGATTTGTATGGAAGTTCAAAAAAAACATTAATCTGTATGATATTTTTTTATAATTAATTGAAAATTTATTTTATTTTTTATTTACAGAAAGAAAAAAATTGATAATTTAAAATGTCCATTAACTGTAAAAAAATATCATAAAAATTAAAATTATGAAAAAATGACTACCTCAATGTTTAAATTAAAATTTTAGAAATTGATGTTTAACTATATTAAAAATGCAGAGATAAAGTGTATATTTCTGAAACATGAGTGCAAAGTGTAATTTCACTACACCTTATGGGCAATTGTAATTAACCCTTTTTTATTTGTTAGCCTACACACGTGTTTTGTTTGATATAAATTTTTATATATATTTTTTGGTACAATTCTTATAGTATTATTTAAAGATTATGAATTTTATGAATAACCCATGGAGTATAAAGTATATCTATAAAAACTTAAAATTAGTCTAGTAAAGGAAATGGGACAGATTAGTAAATATAATATTCGTAATAGGCGGATTGATTGCTATAGTTTTTCTATAGTTTAATTGATAACTTGCATTTTCATTTGAGTGGAAATCCGTCCTTGGCATTAAATTTTAAAGCTATATGATAATGTGAAACATTTTGATGGCATGAGATAGGCATGATGTGTATACGTGACAAGCTTGTGCACACAAAAAAACAAAAACTAACTTAGCCCCTAAACTTTTGTCCAACATTGTAAAGCTCCTATAATTTCTCGCATCTGAAAATTTGGGTATTTTCTATCTCCCACCTAGGATTTTATAGTAGGCCAGAGTTTGCATCATCATTAACTAGGGCCTGGAAATGAGCTGAGCTGAGCCCAAACTCCCAAGGCTCGAAACTCAGCTTGTTAGGAATTGGCTCGGCATAAGTTTAGTAAGGGGGCTTGAAGGTCAACTATAAAAGACTCAAGCTTGGTGATTCGATAGGCTCAAAATTCAGATTAGATAGTGGAGTTTGATTTGAGCTCAATTGAGTTCCATTATGCTTGATAAGAGCTCAATTAGGATTTTAGGAATTAGGGTAATAAATAATTATATTATATAATATTATACTAGGCTCGATAAGAGTTTAAACTAAATAGTGTCAGCCTCAAACTCAATTTGTGAAGGATTCAAACTTAACATACGTATTGAGTTCGGGGTTAAGTAAGTCGGGTTCGGTAATGAAAAATCTAGCTTAAACTCGAATTGTTCAATAAGGGTTCGACTCATTTCCACCCATACTCTCAATGTTGTCCTCCTGTTTGTGGCCGTATTAGCTATAATTTTTTCTAACACTGAACACCAATAAAAGAATAAGAGCATAAATATGAACTTTAATCCAGCAAAAATTGTCCCAATAAAAGACAGAAAAAATTTGTCTCAATCAATGCAGCGAATGGTCATTTTGGCAGGATGAATCTCAAGGTCTAGCAAGCTATTGCTGGCAGGAAAGGTAGCACTATAGAGATCGAGAGATGCAATTATTGCAATTGCTTCAACGAGAAAACAATCTATCATTAATCAACAACAATTCTTCAATCTATAAATCAAAATAAGAAAAGATTCCTAATTTCTATACCAGTACCAACAAGGGTAGTAAATTATTTCAGCATATCGGTGGTTCATGGATAAAGATTACCCTATTAATTTTGGCAAAAATCTTACATGAGTTCAGCTGAAAATCGAGTTTCAAACCTAAAATTGGAACATTCAAAGTTGAATATGTAATTTATCATTTTGATTAATCATGTCATAATCACATTTCATGGAATATTTCATAAAATAACTATATATTATGGTCGTTGCTTCTACAAGTGGCTAATTTGCATTATTGACATGTTTTAGTGACAAATATTATTGATCACAAATTTCGGGGCCGAATTTTGAAGTTTGAATGGACTTGGGGGAATTCTATCCACAACCTTTGCTACCATGATTAAGAAAAAAAGAAAGGTGCATTTATTGAAGAAGAAAAACAAAAAGGAAGAAGGAGAAGAAAATAATAGAAGAACGTTTACTACTGTATCTCGTTAAAATATCTGTGTCCATGGGGGAGAGAGTGAATCTTGTTGGGTCATGGCGAGGACAGTTGATGAATTTAATTTTCACCTTTTAGCTCTGGTTTCGCTGCTCTGATCCCGAACCGAGGCAATTACTGCCAAGAGGTGGGAATGGTGACCGAGACTTGTAGGGCTTCTTTTTCCACAAGCTCTGTATTCTAGGACCTCAGACGTTCACCATGGTACGCTGTGCCATCACTCGTCTTGTCATGCCCTTAATTTTATGGGAGAATTTCAGAAAACCCCCTGAGGTTTAGTGAATACTTCACTTGCCCCCCTTCTCTTTGGAAATCCTCCACTTTACCCCCTAAAGTTTAATAAATCCTTCACTTACCTCATAATATTGAGGACCAAAATGCCCATTTCCCAATTTTGTCAATGTTTATCTTTGGACAAATAATTTAGAAAATTTTTATTTTGGTAATCAAAAATTTTGACAACACTTTTAACCATCTCATATCAATTTAAATATGTACTATCTAGTCAATTAATTAATATTAATAAATTAAAATTATAGTCTTTACAGAATTGTAGATTTTTATAGTAATAAATCATGTAAATATTAAAATGAATACTTAAAAAAATAAAATCTATTTATATGAACTTTTACATATTAGTATATGAACAATAATGCCATTGTCAAATGTAGATACTGCATTTACTTAATCTAATTGCCCAATAATTATTGTATACTTACTAGAAAATTTAAATTTTCTATTATTGATGAACATTTCACCTAGTTAAATTTCAAAAAGGTGACAATTGTGATAAAAAGAGGGTGTAGAAACCTTACTAAGCATTTAAGGGCGAGATTATTTTGCATTAGTTTTAATGTATTGTTGTACATTATTCTTATATAAAATTATTATTTACTTTATTTCAAAAAAATTATTATTTAATGAAAATTTTAATTTACTGAGCTTTACATTTTAAAAAGTCTAAAACTACCTGGAGAGTCATAAAAATATTCTAAAATTATTTTTTAAACATATTAAAGTGTAAGATTTTAATAGATTAATAATTTTAGACAAATAATCACTCTATATAAGAATGATGCAAAAATGATCTAATTATAAGATTTACTTTAATTAACTTACATATTGTCCATTTTATAAACATATAATTGATAGTTTCATATTAATTTAGATATTTTTACTTATTACTTCATACACTTTTATTTTTTAAGGAAGTTTTACATGTCTATAATATAATAATTACTTCAATTTGTAAAAGAAAGACAAATGTTAGCAAATATTTATATCATGTTATTTCAATGACAGACTCAGACTACGCCCTAAATTTTTTTTTTTCCTTTGTATTCCATTTTGTCATTTCAAAGCATGAAAATATGTTAATTTTATAAAGCACATTCTAAAACTCAATTTAAGTATCAATGTATAACTGGATATAAAAAAACTAAGTAGAATATTATGTCAAAGTCAATATGACGATTTGTGAAAAATGGTTAGTTGCAACTTCACAGGTTAGGTTAAAAAGGTACTCATACTTGTGCCCCTTAGTTTCATAACTGACTATTACCCCCTTACTTGCTGGATATAACAAGTGTCATCTATTATTCAATAAATGCAAATATTTGTCAAGAGCATTATGTTAGATAATATCAAAGGTGAAACTATATTATTTCAACAGAAACATATAATTGATAGTTTTATATATTAATTTAGATACTTTTACTTATTACATCATACACTTTTATTTTTTAAGAAATTTTTACATGTCTATAATATAATAATTATTTCGATTATATGTATATAAAATGAACAATACGTAAGTTAATTAAAGTAAATTTTAGAATTAGATCATTTTTTCATCATTCTTATATAAAGTGATTATGTTGCTAAAAATATTAATTTATTAAAACCCTACACTTTAATACGTTTAAAAATAATTTTAAAATATTTATGTGACTTTCCAAGCAATTTTGAACTTCTTAAAATGTAAATCTCAGTAAATAGATAATTTGAGTAAATAATAATTTTTTTTGAAATAAAGTAAATAATAATTTTATATAAGAATAATGTACAACAATACATTAAAACTAATGCAAAAATAATCTTGCCCTTAAATACTTAGTAAGGTTTCTATACCTTCTTTCTATCATAATTGTTAACTTTTTAAAATTTCACCTAAGTGAAATGGTCATCAATAATAGAAAAAAGAATTTCTTTCTTTAAGTAAAGAAAAATTAATAATTTAAATTTTATAGTAATTATACAATAATTATTGGACAATTAGACTAAGTAAATGCAGCGTCCATACTTGACAAGAGCATTAATGTTCATATACTAGTATATAAATATTCATATAAATACATTTTATTTTTATTTTAAGTATTCATTTTAGTATTTATGTGATTTATTACTATAAAAATCTATAATTCTAGAAAGACTATAATTTTAATTTATTAATATTAATTAACTGACTATATAGTACATATTTAAATTAACATGAGATGGTAAAAAGTATTGTCAACATTTTCTAAATTTCTGATTACCAAAAAAAAATTTTCTAAATTATTTGTTCAAAGATAAACATTGAAAAAATTGGAAAAAGAACATTTTGGTCCTCAATATTATGGAAAGGGGGTAAGTGAAGGATCAATTAAACTTAAGGGCGTAAACTGGAGAATTTCCAAATAGGAGGGGGTAAGTGAAGTATTCACTAAACCTCAGGGGTTTTTTTGAAATTCTCCCTAATTTTATATCTGGTCTCCTCCGTCACTTTGTTTATTAGTTGTAGGCAAATATGCGTAGTTGATCCCTCATTTTTGTTGACTCGAGCGGATTAGTTCTTAAGGTATAATTCAAGGCATTTTGTTTCATCAACTTTAAGGAATTGAGCAACTTACTCCGGGTAAACGAGAACTCTAGTCCTAACTTTCAACTTTTCAGAAAAATGGTCTTAACATATAGAAATTTTCATTCACATGAAACTCGTGTATTAACAAACTTTATTAACCTGTTAACTACACTTAAATAATTAAACTGTTTACAAATGATAATTCAATATATATATATATATATATATATATATATATATATATATATATATATATATATATATAGTTCAAATTATCTAATCATTTATATTTTACTTAGTTTTTTAAAGAAATTATTTTTATTGATGTATTGGAAACAAAAAAAAAAAAAAAAACAGTTTCTTACTCTCTCTAACTTTATTTTTTTTTTTCATTTATTTTCCTATAGATTTTCATATTTTTTTGGTTAAAACAAACCTAGACAAGTAAGTTATCTAACATTTAATTTTCAGATGATTTTTCTATATCTTTTTCCTTAATTTCTCTTTATCTTCTATGTTTGTTCAATTCCATGCATATTAATCTCTCTCTCTCTCTCTCTCTCTCTTTCTCTCTCTTTCTCTCTCTTTCTTGTTAAAGTTAGATCTTTTGTTCAAATCTAAATACAATGTACAATTTGTTAAAAGAAAATAGTATTTAATTTTCTAATTAAAGTGATTAAATCAATTTTTCTCTAAATTCCATACTGTTATGTATTTTCTTTGTCCCACATTCTTTGCATTGTATTTTCTTTTTTGACGTCTTAAATTCTTTACACCGTTTCTTTTTTTGACAAATTTTAGAATGCAAAATGACTGTTATACCTCATATCACATTCATTTTCACCTTCCAATTGTTGGGTTTCGGGAGCCAAACAGCGCAGCGGAATTTAACCGAAACCCTCCAGGATCCAAGTGAAACGGGGTAAACCGGGTGTTCAAAAATTTCATACCTAATTTTCGGTTGAGATCTCTCACTCAACTGTAGAGTCGAATCACAAAACCTGAACAGTTGACGTGTTCAGGCTCTCTATGGTATCCACACGAGCCTCTCGGGATCACCACGCTTCCACCACGTCCCGGCAGATGCGTTTCTCTTGCGCTCGCAGTGCTAGCTTGCGTCCTCCAAGGAATTGCAAGAGAAGAGTGTGGCTGTCCTTTTGGGAGGCTAGGGCAAGGAGACCTGCGAATTTCTCACTAAAAGTTGTATTTATAGTGAGACTCAACTTCCAGGCCTAATGGGTTTCAAAGCCCTAATCCAATTAGGCTTTAATTTTGGGCTTAATAATGGCTCAACTATTTGGCCCATTATTAATACGAAATTATTGTGAAACCAAAACCCAAATTATTAGCCCATGCACTCTAATGATCCAAATAGCTCTATGTGTGCGACCCAATAGGCTCTTACCATGTTGGCAATGATCATAAATCACATTTATGATCATAAGCAATGAGCGGTGTCTAGCAACACATCATTGCTACCCAAGTGACAAGATTGTCGATGATTCGACTAAACCTTTATGATCATCACCGATATATGCCATTGTCCCTTTGTCCAAGATATCAAGACTAAGCACGAGACATGGAATGTGTCACTCTCGTATAGCCCAATCTTTGGTTTCTTGATTACCGAGTAGACCAACTTAAACTGATGACATTGATATCATATATCAACTCATCCGAGCATGGCCATGCATTTTCTAAGTCTCACTCTATCAAGGGGCCCGAAGATATCACTCCCGTTACATAGGAGGGACAAATCCCATCTTGATCATACAAATCCCTCCGCATGATATGTGACATACCCAATGACCTCCTTCAAGTTCACTCAGTTACGAGCAACAAAGGAAAGTATCAAAGTATGTGACTCACATGTAGGGAACCTTGATGATCTTAGGTTGAAGGACTACATATACCATGATCACTATGAGAATCACTTATGACACTCATATAACGATCCATGTAGTGTTCTCATGGTGGGTCGGTCCAGTACACAAGTTCTCCAACTTGTACCCATATGTAGACTACATATCTCATATTAGTCTCCACATATGCTAGTCATTATGTATTATTGCAACCCGCTCCACAATAATACTAGACCAGGGACGTTTAAGAATATCATTATTCTAGGGTTACAATTATGTTTATTACGTTACGCAGAAACAAAACAACAAACATAATTGCTGGATTAATGCCTTAATAAAATATCATGACTCAATGTGCAAAAATACAATCATCTCATGATTGGCTTTTTGGGCACAACACTAACAATCTCCCACTTGCACTAAAAGCCAATCATCCATGTATCTAATACCGATGGACCTAGAATGGCTATCATGCTTCTGCTGCGTAAGGGGCTTTGTCAGTGGATCAGCAATGTTGCTGTCTGTCGAAGTCCTGCATATCCTTACATCACCCCTCTCGATGATCTCCCTGATGAGATGATAGCGTCGGAGTATGTGTTTGGATCGCTGGTGAGATCGAGGTTCCTTAGCCTGTGCGATTGCTCCATTGTTGTCACAATAGAGCTCTATCGGGTCGGCAATGCTTGGAACCACTCCAAGTTCAGTGATGAACTTCTTGATCCAAACTGCCTCCTTCGCAGCATCAGAGGCGGCAATGTACTCAGATTCTGTTGTAGAGTCAGCTACTGTCTCTTGCTTTGAACTCTTCCAGCTCACAGCACCACCACCAATACAAAACACATAACCAGATTGCGATCTAAAATCATCCTTATCGGATTGGAAGCTTGCATCGGTGTAACCCCTTACAACGAGCTCATCTTCACCTCCAAAGACCAAGAATGCATCCTTAGTCCTTCGTAAGTACTTAAGGATGTTCTTAACAGCTGTCCAGTGACTCTCACCGGGGTTCGATTGGTACCTACTCGTCATGCTCAAAGCATATGAGACATCAGGACGAGTACATATCATGGCATACATGATAGATCCAATTGCTGAGGCATATGGAATCTTACTCATGCGCTCTCTCTCCTCGGGTGTACTCAGACACTGAGATCTAGAAAGAGTGATACCATGTGACATGGGCAAGAATCCTTTCTTGGAATCTTGCATGCTAAACCTCTTTAGCACCTTGTCAATATATGTACTTTGACTTAGGCCAAGAAGCTTTCTAGATCTATCTCTATAGATCCTGATGCCTAACACATAGGCTGCTTCACCCAAGTCCTTCATAGAGAAACATTTCCTTAGCCAAGTCTTCACAGACTGTAGCATAGGAATGTCATTCCCGATGAGTAGTATGTCATCTACATACAACACCAAGAAGACAATAGCGCTCCCACTAACCTTCTTGTAGACACAAGGTTCATCTTCATTTTTGATAAAACCAAACTCTTTGATTGCATCATCAAAATGAAGATTCCAACTTCGAGAAGCTTGCTTCAGTCCATAAATGGACCTTTGCAACTTGCACACTTTATTGGCATTCTCAGGAGTGACAAAACCCTCAGGTTGTGTCATGTACACATCCTCAAGTAGCTTTCCATTTAGGAATGCAGTTTTGACATCCATTTGCCATATCTCATAATCATAGTGTGCAGCAATAGCAAACAAAATTCGGATGGATTTAAGCATAGCAACTGGTGAAAAAGTTTCATCATAGTCAATACCATGAATTTGCTTGAAACCTTTTGCAACCAATCGTCCCTTAAAGGTAATCACATTACCATCCATGTCAGTTTTCTTCTTGAAAACCCATTTGCACCCTATGGGTTTTACCCCTTCAGGTGGGTCAACCAAAGTCCATACTTGGTTTTCATACATGGATTCCATCTCGGATTTCATGGCCACTAGCCACTTCTCAGAGTCAGGCCCCGACATAGCTTGTTGGTAGGTTGTGGGCTCATCCTGATCCATGAGCATCACATCACCGGTGTGAGTCACAAGAAATCCATATCTCTCGGGCTCACGCCGAATCCTACCAGACCTACGTGGGCTCTGTGCTACAGGAACAGACTCTTGAACCACAACATCTTGTGGTGTCTGTTCAGGTTCCATTTCAGGTTCAATGTCTCCTTGTTGTTCTTGAATTTCTTCAAGTTCTACTTTCCTCCCACTAGTTCCTTTAGAGATAAACTCTTTCTCTAAAAAGACACCAGTTCGAGCAACAAACACTTTTTGCTCAGAAGGATTGTAGAAATAGTAACCCTTTGTTTCTTTGGGATACCCAACAAAAAGGCATTTTTGAGATTTGGGCCCTAGTTTGTCAGAGGATTGACGTTTCACATAAGCGTCACAGCCCCAAATCTTCATAAAAGACAAATTGGGACGCCTCCCACTCCATATCTCATATGGTGTCTTTTGAACCGATTTAGATGGAACTCGGTTTAGTGTAAAAGCGGCTGTCTCTAGAGCATGTCCCCAAAAGGAGTTTGGAAGGTCAGCTTGACTCATCATAGAGCGAACCATGTCTAACAGAGTTCGATTTCTCCTTTCAGATACACCATTCCATTGAGGTGTACCTGGTGGAGTGAGTTGTGATACTATACCACACTCCTTCAGATAGTCAAGGAATTCTCGATCCAAGTACTCTCCACCTCGATCTGATCGAAGCACTTTGATACTCTTCCCGAGTTGATTCTCTACTTCATTCTTGAATTCTTTGAACTTTTCAAAGGATTCTGACTTGTGTCTCATAAGATACACATAGCCATATCTGCTGAAGTCATCAGTGAAAGTAATGAAGTATTGGAAACCTCCTCTAGCTTGTGTAGACATAGGGCCACATACATCACTATGTATGAGTCCTAGTAAGTCATTAGCCCTTTCACTTTGCCCTGTGAATGGGGCTTTGGTCATCTTGCCCAACAAACATGACTCACATGTCTCATATGATTCAAAATCAAATGAGTCCAAGAGTCCATCCTTATGGAGCTTGGATATGCGGGTCTCATTTATATGGCCCAAGCGACAGTGCCAGAGATAGGTCAGGTTTGAATCATTTAATCTGACCTTCTTGGTATTCACATTATAGATTGGATCTTCGAGGTCTAGAACATACAACCCATTGCTAAGTTGAGCACTACCATAAAAGATTTCATTCAAATAAATAGAACAACATTTGTCCTTTATTATAAATGAAAAACCTTTCTTGTCCAAACAAGAAACAGAAATCAAATTTCTACTAATAGTAGGCACAAAGTAGCAGTTGTCTAATTCTAAAACTAATCCACTAGGTAAAGTGAGAACATAAGTCCCTACGGCTAAGGCAGCAACCCTTGCTCCATTTCCAACACGTAGGTCCACTTCACCTCGGGCCAATCTTCTACTTCTACTTAGATCCTGCACATTTGCACAAATGTGAGATCCACATCCAGTATCCAATACCCAAGATGAGGAAGTAGAAAAGTTAGCCTCTATAACAAAAATACCTGAAGTGGAAGTCTTACTTCCCTTTTCCTTAGCAAGTTCTTCAAGATAGAGCTTGCAATTGCGCTTCCAGTGTCCAGGTTGCTTACAATGGAAGCACTCCCCTTCCTTTGCCACACCACCCTTTGGTTTCAGTGCAGCTGAAGAAGAATTAGCATTGGACTTTCCATTAGCTTTATCCTTCTTCTTGTTGGCTTTTCCCTTTCCCTTGCCCTTTTGAACCATCAAAATGGGCTTAGCCTTCTTAAGGTTTTGCTCAGCAGTTCTCAACATGTTGAGCAATTCAGGGAGGGACTTGTCAAGGTCGTTCATGTTATAGTTCATGACGAACTGACTGTAGCTTTCAGGCAACGATTGCAAGACTACATCAATAGCCAACTCTTTCTGAAGAGCAAATCCCAAATTCTCAAGATTCTCAATGTACCCAATCATCTTGAGCACATGAGGACCCACGGGACTTCCCTCAGACATCTTGCACTGAAACAATGCCTTAGAGGTCTCAAACCTCTCATGCCTAGCTTGCTCTTGGAAAAGCATTTTGAGATGTTCGATCATATCGAACGCCCCCATGTTCTCATGTTGCTTCTGAAGCTCAGATTCCATGGTAATAAGCATGAGGCATGCAACATCCAAAGCATCATCAGAATGCCTCTTGTGAGCATCCCTTTCAGCTCTTGGAGCAGTGGCAGCAGGCTCATTCGGAATGGGCTGCTCTAGGACATAAGCCTTTCTCTCTTGCTTGAGGACTATCCTCAAGTTTCGGTACCATTTGAGAAAGTTGGTCCCATTCAGTTTTTCCTTCTCAAGGATCGATCGCAACGAAAGTGTCGATGTGTTTTGTGCCATGGTTATCTACAACAGTAAATATGCAGTGTAAGAGTCATGTATTTTAATTCATTTAATAAGGACTTTTATTAAACGATACTCCCACTATTTTCCTCAAAATAATAACCCTCGATATTATTTCGGAACACCTCGGCGCTAAGGTATTCTAGTGGGCCAAGATCCATATTTGACCACAACCTGAGTCAGCTTTGGCTTTTCTCTCAAGTTACAGCTATTTAGGTAGGCAACTCCTTGCCAATTGCATCTTATGCAACTCTTGGATAGTTGGGTGAACAACACTTGTCCAAGCTCATCTCATGAACTTAAGCCCAACTCTATGCCTCTAAGTCCCTAATCCTATTAGGATGACTTAGTTAAGTCGAACCCAAAGTTAGCAGTTTGGATATCACTATTATCCCATCGCGCCTTACCAAGATGAACATAGGTGCTTTGCTTTGGCAAACCCACCTAATGTTGATCAAAGTCTTGACGAGTGCCAACATTTGGAAGGCATCACATTTAATGACTTAATATTTGTTTGAGGGATTTTTCTTTTGATCTCACCAATTTGTTATCTCCGGTTGTTTTATACATGCATCACATACAAATATAAAACATGCATCTCATGCTTACAAGAAAGTAAACGTGACATGGTTATAGCCCAAACTATGCGATATTCTCAAGCCAATGAGAATATCATAAAAGCCTAAGAAAAGAAAAGAGTCTTCACAAGCTCCTTCTCTTCCTTTCTTGGTTGCCCTTTTGTTGTCACCTCCTTGGACATACCACCTTGGATGATCCTTGGACATACCACCTTGGATGATCCCATAATGCACCATTACATCAATAATAGAAACCTCGAGTTACATTCGAGGGGAGTAAGGTGAGAAGAGAATGTACAATGAGAGTGATAAGAAAAGGCACGACTCGCAGGCCGTATTTACAAGTACAACCAATCAAGGGCTATAACCATGCACCATGCTTCAAACACCAATCAGCATATCATGTCAAATCTCATTCAACAAAGATGCATGCCAATTTTCGTGTGTTGATTAACCAGTTTTTATTTATGTGGCGCTTCGCATACGGCGGTCCCGCTGGCCTGTCAGTGGGCGGTGGTTCCGCTGACCGGTCAGCGGACGAGGTCAAGGGGAGCCGCCCTTGCGGGGGGCGTGGGGGGCAGCGCCCCCCTGCGCAAAAAATTTTCTTACAATTGCTTAGCCCGAAATCTTGTATTTTGAGAAAGTAGGCACCCGAGACTCCTCCATTCGAGCCACCAAAAATACCTTACTTTCGGTGCCCGAACAGGCCGAATCCGAACAAAGCTAGGGTTTTTGCAACTATTGCAAGAATCCTAATCCATATAGGTATCTCATACCATTCAATTTCGGGTTAATCTCATTAACCAATTTGTGTCGTTTCTTCATATATCTCATATGTTCATTACGAATTCCGGTTTCATGCATCATGAATCAATCTAATTAATCATGGCCGAAAAGCAACCGAACACATAGCATCATGCGATTCAACACTCAATCCCGATTTAGGGTTTCACCAGTAGCTCTGATACCACTGATGGGTTTCGGGAGCCAAACAGCGCAGCGGAATTTAACCGAAACCCTCCAGGATCCAAGTGAAACGGGGTAAACCGGGTGTTCGAAAATTTTCATACCTAATTTTCGGTTGAGATCTCTCACTCAACTGTAGAGTCGAATCACAAAACTTGAACAGTTGACGTGTTCAAGCTCTCTATGGTATCCACACGAGCCTCTCGGGATCACCACGCTTCCACCACGTCCCGGCAGATGTGTTTCTCTTGCGCTCGCAGTGCTAGCTTGCGTCCTCCAAGGAATTGCAAGAGAAGAGTGTGGCTGTCCTTTTTGGAGGCTAGGGCAAGGAGACCTGCGAATTTCTCACTTAAAAGTTGTATTTATAGTGAAACTCAACTTCCAGGCCTAATGGGTTTCAAAGCCCTAATCCAATTAGGATTTAATTTCGGGCTTAATAATGGCTCAACTCTTGGGCCCATTATTAATACGAAATTAAAGTGAAACCATAACCCAAATAATTAGCCCATGCACTCTAATGATCCAAATAGCTCTATGTGTGCGACCCAATAGGCTCTTGCCATGTTGGCAATGATCATAAATCACATTTATGATCATAAGCAATGAGCGGTGTCTAGCAACACATCATTGCTACCCAAGTGACAAGATTGTCGGTGAATCGACTAAACCTTTATGATCATCACCGATATATGCCATTGTCCCTTTGTCCAAGATATCAAGACTAAGCACGAGACATGGAATGTGTCACTCTCGTATAGCCCAATCTTTGGTTTCTTGATTACCGAGTAGACCAACTTAAACTGATGACATTGATATCATATATCAACTCATCCGAGCATGGCCATGCATTTTCTAAGTCTCACTCTATCAAGGGGCCCGAAGATATCACTCCCGTTACATAGGAGGGACAAATCCCATCTTGATCATACAAATCCCTCCGCATGATATGTGACATACCCAATGACCTCCTTCAAGTTCACTCAATTACGAGCAACAAAGGAAAGTATCAAAGTATGTGACTCACATGTATGGAACCTTGATGATCTTAGGTCGAAGGACTACATATACCATGATCACTATGAGAATCACTTATGACACCCATATAACGATCCATGAAGTGTTCTCATGGTGGGTCGGTCCAGTACACAAGTTCTCCAACTTGTACCCATATGTAGACTACATATCTCATATTAGTCTCCACATATGCTAGTCATTATGTATTATTGCAACCCGCTCCACAATAATACTAGACTAGGGACGTTTAAGAATATTATTATTCTAGGGTTACAATTATGCTTATTACGTTACGCAGAAACAAAACAACAAACATAATTGCTGGATTAATGCCTCAATAAAATATCATGACTCAATGTGCAAAAATACAATCATCTCATGATTGGCTTTTTGGGCACAATACTAACACCAATCTCATCTCAGACGTCTCTTCCTATTTTTCTCTTTCTCTAGTGCAATCAATGGGTTCGGTCACCTTTGCCTTTGGCATCACTTGTCCGCCTCCACTTCTACCATTATCCATCCACCATCATCCGATTGCCATCAACAGATCAAAATCGACGAATCAAGTTCAACATCAGAAACAAGGTGGTAGATTGAGGCAAGTCAATGCGACCAGTTGAAGCAAGATGAAGGTTGAAATATAAGGGGTTTAGGGCAAGAATTATGATCAGTGACTATTGATTTGATGAGGATGAAGGTGGGGGCTGGGAGGTGGAAGTCAAGATGGGGTACTTAGGGAGAGATTGGTACTCCGACGATGAGCGAGTTGAGGGTGATTGGTATGTAGTGATTCGGGAGCCAAACAAATGTAGCAGAATTTAACCGAAATTCTCCAGGATCTAAGTGAAACGGGGTAAACCATGTGTTAAAAAATGTTCATATCTAATTTCGGTTGAGATCTCTCACCCAACTATAGAGTTGAATCACAAAACCTGAACAGTTGACGTGTTCAAGCTCTTTATGGTATCAATATGAGCCTTTCGGGATCACTACGCTTCCATCACGTCCTGGAAAATGTGTTTATCTTGCGCTTGCAGTGCTAGCATGCGTCCTCTAAGGAATAGCAAGAAAAGAGTACAGCTGTACCCTTTTAGGAGGCTAGGGGAAGGCCGCGAATTTCTCACTAAAAGTTGTATTTATAGTGAGACTCAACTTTCAGGCCTAATGGGTTTCAAAGCCCTAATCCAATTAGGTTTTAATTTCAGGCTTAATAATGGCTCAATTTTTGGGCCAATTATTAACATGAAATTATCATGAAACCATAACCCAAATAATTAACCCATGCACTTTAATAATCAAAATAGCTCTATGTGTGCGACCCAATAGGCTCTTATCACGTTGGCAATGATCATAAATCACATTTATGATCATAAGTAATGAGCAGTGGCTAGCAACACATCATTGCTGCCTAAGTGACAAGAATGTCAGTGATTTGACTAGACCTTTATGATCATTACCCATATATGCCATTGTCCCTTTGTCCAAAATATCAAGACTAAACACGAGACATGGAATGTGTCACTCTCGTATAGCCCAATCTTTGGTTTCTTGATTATCGAGTAGACCAACTTAAATTGATGACATTGATATCGTATATCTACGCATCCGAGCATGGCCATGCATTTTTTAAGTCTCACTTTATCAAGGGGCCCAAAAATATCACTCCCGTTATATAGGAGGGACAAATCTCATCTTGATCATACAAATCCCTCCGTATGATATGTGACATACTCAATAATCTTCTTCAAATTCACTCAGTTACGAGCAACAAAGGGAAGTATCAAAGTATATGACTCATATGTAGGGAACCTTAATAACCTTAGGTCAAAGGACTACATATACCATGATCACTATGAGACACTTATGACACTCATATAACGATCCATGTAGCGTTCTCATGGTGGGTCGGTTTAGCACACAAGTTCTCCAACTTGTACCCATATGTAGACTACATATCTCATATTAGTCTCTATATATGCTAGTCGTTATGTATTATTGTAACCCGCTCCACAATAATACTAGACCAGGGACATTTGAGAATATCATTATTCTAGGATTACAATTATGTTTATTACGTTGCGCAGAAATAAAACAACAAACATAGTTGCTAGATTAATGCCTTAATAAAATATCATGACTCAATGTGTAAAAATACAATCATCTCATGATTGGTTTTTGGACACAACACTAACATAGTACTCCGATGACAAATCAACAAATCGACAATCGACTGAGACGGGGGTAACAAATCGATTAATTGACATGATGATTCAAGGATGACAGATGATTCAAGGACAATGGGGCACTGCTACTAAGACCAAAGATGGAGTCAAAAGTTGAGATTGGGGCATTGCTCGGAGGTTGTCTTAAGTGGAAAAATAGAGCTCGATCGAAGGCGGAGGCCATCATAATTGGAGAGATAGAGTGCAATCGAAGGCTGAGGCATCGAGTTTTATTCCCAAATGGTATTTTGGGTGAATAAGAAGCTTTTCTAATCATCATTTGATCATGTTGGAAAGTCGATGGTGACGAATAAAGGGGAATTAGATAGACTTTTGAGCTTGTGAATTTGTCTGATGAATGGTGTAGGAGATAGGGAATGAGGCAGGGCATATTGAGGTTAGGAAAGTAGGCAACAGAGCAAGGGGAACCAGAGCTCTAGTGAGCAGGGGAGGCAGTGGAGAAAGAAAAAAAAAGGACAAAAATGGAAAGAAGAGACAAAGAATAACTTGCCTTGGTCTGTGCACCAACCAGAAATGTTACTAAAAATATGGGATGAAGGGAGTAATAATTGATTCTAAGTACAAAAAAAAAAAAATTCCGTTACTAGATTAACTAATAATGTATTAATAATACCCAAAATAACTTATGTGAGTGAAAGTGTGACACAAGGTGGATTTATATTTACATGCTTGTAACTATGTGGGACTTTTTGATTTAGGCACTGTTAACCACTTAGAAAGTAACATCCTCATTTTGCTATGTTTGGTTTTTGAAGACATCAGATATGGTTCTGAGTTGATAGCTACGGGCGAGCTACAATAAAACTAAATACGAGATTAAATAGCTGGGGGAGGGCGGAGGTTAGGTCATCGTCACCAGCTTCCTCAAGGAAAAATTTAGGATGACGCGCAACGCTTCTTTCCTTGATGCTCTGTCGTGTTTTCTTTTACCCTTTCTGTGTAAATGGAAACTTATAATTACCCTTTCAAGTATGCCCTAACCTACAGTTTGTCTCATCTATTTTTAAAAATCTACACTTTGCTCCCTATATTTTTTACACTATTCAATTTTAATTTCTAAAACTGTATTTAAATTATACGATAGTCATCTTTAAGTAATTTCAATCTCTCCAATATTTTTTAAGGTTTTTTATAGCTGCTCCCTGAGCTTTAAGTGGTATTACACTTTCCCCCTTGAGGTTTGAAAATATACACTTATTCCTGCTTTTTTAACGCCGTCAGTCAAAATTACAGCCAACTACCTTGAATTTATTCTGGTTTATAATTATACCCAAAAATTTTGAAATATACAATTTTTCAAGATTGTCCTTCTCCTTCTTGTCTCTTTACTTATATTCTTCACTACCACCAATTTGACACCATCAATCTCTGCCGCTTCCCTACCTCCTTATCCAATCATGCTTTCTTGCTCCATCACCTCATTCTTCAGCCACATCCCTAAAGTCACTTGTCTTCCTCGCCTTGACCCATTCAGACTCACCCAAATTCTCTTTATATGTCCTTCCGTGAATTGACGCAAATAAAAAAGGAGAAGAGGAATGCCAAATCTTCAATGCATCCAGCCACTTCAATTGATTTTTTTTTATCTAAAGTTATATCATTTAAATATCTAATTAACAATCCCTTGAATAATATTTTTACAAAATAATATATCTAATTAAAAATCATTTGAATAATGTTTTTAGAAAATAATTGGTTTTAGCCAACTAAGAAAAATAAAAAAAAAAAATTAAGAGAGAATACTAAGATTTTTCAAAAATTGTTAAAAAATACTTTTTCAACATTTTTAAATATAAAGTTTCAATCGATAGTATTCAAGTTGAGTGAATAATCTCTATATATCAAAGTAATTACTAATAACTCATTTGTTAAAATCATTGTCAAATATGTAGCAATGTTGTTTTACCTTGTATTTTCAAAATATTTTGCTTTTCAACATTTTTTATTTTATTTTTTTTACTTTGAATTCATTACATGAGGAACTAGATTTTGAGACAATTATAATGGGGCAAATAGCGCATTTATCTCCAATACCTATATTCAAAATTTGAGGCAAAAACTTATAAGCATATATTATATTTGTTACTAATTAATTTACATTGGAGACAAATAAAATATTTGACTCCATAAACTCCATTAAAAATTGGAGGCAAATAATTGAAACCAAATATTATATTGTTGATAATTAGAATATGATGGAAGAGATAAAAAATTAAATAAAAAATTTATCTCTAATGATTAAATTCAAATAATTAGAGACTCATATTGAATTTGTATTAATATAGGCAGGAGTGTCTTGCAAACTTTTATATAATTTGATGAACTTTACAATTTTTTATATTAATATCATTATTATGTGTTTGCTTTATTACTTTTATATATGAACATATCTATTTTTCGGTAAGACTTACATAGATGACTTATATAGCTCTTAGTCAAAAAGCAAATTCAATTTTTTGAGATTGAAAAACTTAGTAGAAACAATGCAAATTTAACAAAGCTTGAGGAAGGCAAAGTTGAGCTCAACCAAGGCCAACCTGTGGGCTTCATATTTGCATTTCTAGATTACATTATCCACTGTATTAACATCCTTCACAGCGACATTGTAGAAATTGGAGTTGAATTCATTGTTAGCTGCCAAAAATTGAGAGGTGGCGTAACTGTTGCAACCTCGTCATGTCTGGAGCATCCCACAGCAACAGGGTTGGTGGTGCTGATAAGGAGAGTAGAGATTAGGGATCTCGAGTTAGTAGCCTTGGTCTGGGTAAATCTCAATGTAGCAACCGTAAGCCGGCTTGTCGAGAGCCTAAGGAGTGCTAGCAAGGGGGTCAATATAGAAAAAGAAGAAGTCGCATAAGAAGGCGAGAAGGCACGGAGTGGATGAGTCTATGTGGAGGCGGAGGAGAATGGAAGTGGAGAGACGATGGGGGAAGGGCAATTTTGGAAATTGTATATTTCAAACATTTTGGGTATAATTGTAAACCAAACTAAATTCAAGGTGGCTTGCTGTAATTTTGACTAACGACTGACTGACGTTGTTAAAAAAGTAGAAGGTAAGTGTATATTTTCAAACCTTAGGGGGTAAGTGTAATATCACATAAAGTTCAGGAGTAACTGTAAAAAATCTTTTTTTTTTTATAATTAATAAACATTTTAAATTATTAGTTTTTTCTTTCTATAAATGTATTCTTTTTCCTATAAATGCATATCAGCATTTTTTAAAGGTTGGTTAGCTATGAAAAAAATATTAAAAATCTTGAAATTACTGAAACATGATTATCAGATAGTTTAAATTAGGATTTCAGAAATTGTTGTCAGACACCGCAAAGGAAATAGGGGGTAAAGTATAGGTTTTTTTAAAAATATAGGGGGTAAAATGTAAATTAGACTAAACCACAATGAAGTTTTTGTAATTTTGGCCCGCGTTAAAAACTCAGGTTCTCAGGTTCCATCTCATTTTCCTCACTTTCTGCTCTTTCTGGTGCTAGGACGTCGGACTTGACATTGGTGCCGCTAAGATTCACTTTCTCTACATTTTGCTATGGTACAAGCATGACGCATCTTCCTTATGGTACAAGCATGATGCATCTTCATGAAAAAATAATATATATGTCACTGTAAAGGGCTTTGTTATGGTCATGGTATGTTGTTGTAAGAGACGAGCGGCAGTCATCTGATCAGAATACATGATCCACGTTCTTTATGACGATAAATCATATGTTTCATATTTTTTTTTCCCCTCACTGCAAATGACCTTCTTAGGACGTGTGAAACGTCAATTTATCTCTTGCATTTATTTGGAAACATATACTTTTTTCTTTAACAATGCAACATCAATACCATCCTATTAAAGAAGCACAAATTGTTTTGCAATTAAATAGAGTTAAAATTGATATTTTAAATTATCATTAATTGTCAAGCATTTGATTTGTTAAATTCACTGAAACATTGTTACAAGGCGATTCAAACCAAGTGTAGGTTATGTTGAACAATCTTGGTGGGCTTATTGTAATTTACCCTGATTAAATTAAAATTTTGTGGATTATAAGTTTGTCATAAAGTGGCTATTATAAGTGCTTTTTATTTGTTTGCACATGGGAGTATATATTTCTATCAATTGTCTCCCGAATTGCTGGGAAGTGCTAGTTTGTTTATGTTGGGTTTTTCCGAAATAGAAGGCTGTCTATCAAGGTTTAGTGCGGTCATTGGCCCAACTTATTGGGGAACTTGTGTTTTCGGGCTGAGCGATGAAGACATGGCTATGGTCCTGTTTCATTTTGATTTTTCGTTTTTCTTTTTGCCTTTTTATCCCGGGTTTCTTTGTTTTTACTCGGAAGAATTTTCATTTTTATCTTATAGTCTTTATATAAAATAAAACTCTAAGATGACATATGGATCATAAACATCCAAATTTTTGTCCCGATGCAGTTACTAGTTTCGGAGGATAAGCACAGCACGGGAGTACCGTCGGCAAGTCAGGTATTTTTAGATTTAACTAGCAACAATGTAGACAAGGCATGATAAATTAGATGATGCTTACTGAGAAACTAGACAAGCTAAAGATATGCATATGAAAAATTGGATTAAATCACAATTAAATTTTACATTTAAAAAAGACATCTAGGAGTACTGTTAGGAGAGAGAGATTTAAAATGTATGAAGTCAGTAAATCAAACCTGCAAGGCTGCAAGTATAATATTCTATTATTGATCACTGCACTTCATTCACTAGTGACATGTAGACTTTACCATTAGGACAATATTATTGTTATGTAATTACAAATTGGATTGATGAAAACTAGGTTGTTAAAAAATGTATCATTGCTTTTAAATGGATGGAGGTTGATCAAACTGAATGGAATATCTTTGAGGTTATTTCTGAAACTTTCAAAGAGTTTTTTTGTCATGACAAGGTTTTTAACATCATATTTGATAATGCATCCAGGTTGTGACATTGAAAAAAGCTTTGAAACCTGTTAGGGATGCCACATTTTTTTATATAAGATGTGTTTGTCATATTTTAAACTTTTGTGTCAAAAAAAGGGTTGCGATTTTGAACACTAAAATTGTTCCTATTCAGTGGGCAATCCATTATTTGAGGTCAAGGCAAAAAAGGGACAAAGATTTCAAAGCTTGTTGTGTTGAAAATGGGTTAAGTTTCAGCTGGAAATGTTTTAAACTTGATTGTCTTACTCGATGAAACTCCATATATAAGATGTTAATGGATGCACTTCCATTTGTTACACACATGACATGTTTTATAATGCCAAAGAAAAGAAAATGGTTTTGAAACAAGAGATGTGGGATAGGTTGTCAAAAGTAGACAATGTGTTATGATATTTTTACGAGGCCACCCCTTTTTGTTTTGGTGTATACTATCCCATTGCATATAAGGTTTAATGTATTTGGTCAACATTACATCAGTTTTTAAATAATACAAGGATGATGAGTTTTTGAAGGACACCATCCAAGCCATGAAAGGTAAATGAATTTTTTATTTCACTGATATACCCCCATCTATTTACTTACATCTGTACTTGACCAGACAGTTAGAATCACGGGTGCACAAACCCTCCTTAAGGGGTGCTATGGTTGCTGAAATATGGCACATATAAATGTTTCTTACTATAACTACTATACTTAAGGAGCACTTGCATGAGTCATACAAGATTTATACCTATGGGCTTAAGGATAAGGTAGGAAATACTTTTTCTACTACCTTTAGGGCTTTATTATTATTTGCCTCAACACAATTCAACCTAGCCAAACAACTCCTCAAATGGCTCGATCTATATCATCTGGTCTTAGTAAAGCAGACGCATACCTCAACTTGTTATGTAAGAAAAATGAGGCTGATATTTTGCAATGATAGAAAGCGAGAAGCAACAAACTTTCAATATTGTCCATCATTGCCAAGGAGGTTTTAGTTGTTCTTGTGTCAATAGTCGCATATGAGTAGGTTTTCAGCAAAGGAAAATGAGTGATTTTAGAAAGATAAGCAGGTTGTCACTAGAGGGAGGAGAGTCTTGCCACATTGCAAAAGCAAGACTAGTTTGACTAAAAGAGTTTTGATGATGAGAACCCGGACGAGGTGGATGCATAGATGTCAGGTTTCCTCTTTATGTTCCTAGTTTATAATTGATCTGATTGTATTGTTAAGCACAGATTATAGGTTTTCTTTGTGGTTATTTTTGGAATGTTTTGCCATCATGTAAGGCCAGTTCTAATTGATGTAAGTACTATTTGGATTTTATATTAATAAAATTTGCACCGGCAATGATGTTTTCTTATAAAAAAATATAGTTTTGAAAATATTTTACAAAAAATAAATTAAAAGAAATGAAAAAATTTCAAAAAAGTAGGCCTAGTCCTGGGTTAGGCCCAGTACACCCACACCTGGGCAGTGCTTGGTCCCTGCCAACCCAGGCCTAGGCTCGGCTGGGTCAGCCTAACAAACACCTTAACTTTCCCATCCTAATTTAAATCATAAGAGTGATTCGCATAAATCTAATCGAAAATCAGTGATAGTGATTCAAATGATCCAATTTTTCCATACATATCTTTCCCTAAAACATCTCTCCCACAGTTTCTCAAACTAAAAAATCTAGAAACATAATGTAATTAATTATTTCACAATTATCGTCATTCTTCCACAACGACGGTGAGGTGAATTCAAGAGCCGTTTTTTTCTACATTCTCCAGTGATCTTGCTGCCTAGAGCTCTACTGCTACCATGGTCGGCCTCCCTAGGTTTGTCACCTGCTCTTGCTACTGACCCAAGCCATTTTCCTCCGATTCACTGCCATCCCGAAAAGATCAAGAGAGACAGCAAGTCAAGGCGCCTACAGATGAGTTTTAGAAGCTTTAAACGAATTTTTGGTCCAAACCCATATGTTATCCTTAGGCTTTCTTTAGCTGTCTAAGTTAACCCTTACAAATTTTGATCTGCCATTTAACTCATTGCATTACATGTTTCTAACTAAGTCATTCCTGAATTCACGCATTCATGCATCGATTTTTTTTTATAGTTATTTTATTTATATATAACTAAGTTGTTATTGTATGAAAATAAGTTACTTTTATGTAAAAATAGCTCATATTGCATGAAATTATGTTATAGGAAAATAAGTTATTATTGTACAAAATTGACTTCCTACTGTATGAAATTATATTACTATTGTATGAAATCAAGATACTATTTTACAAAATTGATGTCTATTCTATGAAAGTCAGTTGCAGTTATATGAAACTAGAAATCTACTACAGAAAATAGAGTTGCTAGTGTGTGTGTGTGTGTATGAAACTGGATGGGTAATGTATAGTTATAGAGTTTTGAAAGTGTGAAATTTGATATAAGATATTGAGTTGTTATTGTGAGAAACTATATTGCTATTGTATGAATATAATTAAGTTTTTGTTGTACGAAACGTGATTTATATATGTATGAAATTATATTCCTTCTATATGGGTTTTGATAGTATATGAAATTGGAAATGAATATATTTTTGTGAAGTTAGGAATTATTTATAAGGAACTAAGTAGTTTTTTTTGGACATAATGTGTAGATACAACAATGAAACATGAAGATGCATCTAACATTTGAGTTGGCAGAAAATCATAGCCTAAAGAAAATTCACAAATACAATTGAGTTCCTAATGTACGAAATTGATATGTTGTGTACAAAATTGAGGTTATATTATATGAAATTGGTTAGCTATTGTACAAAACTAGGTTTCATGTTATACAAAGTTGAAAATTTTGATGTACATTACTATTAGATATCCATTGAATGAAATTGGCTTCCTATTAAACGAAAATGAGTTCTCATTGTACAAAAATGAATTTCTATTATTCAAAATTAAACTAATTTTTCTTAAAGTCTAGTGAAAAATTTTCTAATACTAAACTAAATTCTTAATGGATGATAAACAAATAACATATGATCCATTTTCGTTCAAGTCATCTACAATTGTATTTTTTTCTTTTCTTGTTTCAACATGAAGAAATTATTGATTGTTAGTTACGATAAAAAAAAAAGAACGAGAAAATACTCATTTTGATAATAACCATGTATGTGTGTTTGAAAAAAAAATCCACTCATTAGTCTTACCAACTACTCTTGACATTAATGTGAGGTTTTGTTTATATTTCTTAAAAGTTTTGGTGCTCATACATAAATAACTTGAAAATTCAAAGTTAAAGTAATAATTTTGAGTCTGACTCCATTGTTTGATAAAGATTTCTCAATCTTCTAAATTTTACACATTCAAGTAATTGCATCTTAACTTTATCTTTTTAATACCCATTGTAATACCATTTGACCAACAATAACTCCTGCTATAAATTTGTAACTCTCATTGTAAATGTTATTTAAACACATTAATGGGCCATTCTTTTGATGATCTTAATGCTAGTCAATTCATGATATTAATTGTTTCTAATTTACAAGATCTTATTATTGGGCACATATGTTTTATTCATGTCGAGGTCACTAGGATTGTTTTATTACAACCTGGACAAGAGTCGATATGCATTAAATATGGACCATTTTAAATTGTCAAACACTTTAAATTTTTTTTCTAAGGATTTATTCTATTAGAATTTGCATAACTGGTCACTCATTTTTAGCTTAACTATAATGCTGGATCCAAAAATATTTATATTGCCACTCTAGACTTTTATTGTTTTAGGTTTTGAACTCTAGATCTTCTTTTATTTCTTTATAATGGCACCTAACTAATTGACAACATCTCTCAGGACATTTATTTAGGAACTAATATGTCATTTTTGAAAGTTTTAGTGTAAAATATTTTAATATGATGGCTATGATATTTGAGTACTAATTATCTTTCCTCTTCATATATGCTAATACATAGTCATTAATATTTTAGGTTTAATATGTTAAGTTTTTTTTTGTTTTAAATCTAAACTTTTGTATCTATTTAAGGTTTTAAATTGTAGTCATGTTGTACACAAAAAATAATAAATTCAACCAATAAATGCCTTAGAAATAGAAGCATTAAAGGCTTTAAATATTAGCTACTACTCCTGCTACTACTGCTACTACTACTATGACTTCCACCACCACTACCACCACCACTACTACTATCACCACCACCACCACCACCACTACCACCACCACTACTACCACTACTACCACATTATTACGACCACTACTCCTACTACCACGACTACTACTACCATGGCTACTACGATTACCACCACCACTACTACCATTCCTCTCATCATCACTGCTACTACCACAGTTACTACGCCTACTACCAACTACTACCACCACTGCTACTACTACTGCTACTACTACTACTACTACTGTGACAGCTCTCCTAGTTGGTTAATCAAGTAAGTGTTTACTTTACTTTGATTAAGTGTTTATTAAATTAAGTACCTCAAGTTAGCGCCTTGTAAAGCAAGTAAGATAAGTTTAATTAAGTAAGTGAGTTCCTAAGTGTGATTTGGCATAGTTAAGTCAAGACCATTAGTTGTTCTAGCTTTTAGAACCATCCTAGTAGGTTTTGACAACTTGTGGCACTAAGTGTTCTTTTTGAGCCATTTAGAACTTAAGTGGCTAAAGTGTTCAAGAAAATTAAGTTTGGGAAGCTTTTAGTACCCTTTAGAACAAAGAAAAGTGGTTTGGAGTGTGAGTTGGTGAGCTATTTGAAGCTTTTGAAAGCTAGTGGACTTAGGTGCAAGGAGAAGGAAAAGTTGACTTGTTTACATATATGCAAGTCTTCTTCTTCCTTAGTCATTTGCAACTAACTCCAAATTTTCGTGGCTCCACTTCCTCTCCCAAAATCACAGCCCAAGCTTCCATTTTCTTGCAAGATTTCATCAAATTAAGGGTGCCCAAGGTGTTAGAAAGATCACCAAGCTTTGTTTGAGGTGTTCTTGCTTCATTTGATCTTTGGAAGCTTGTTTTGGATTCAAATTTCGTGGGTAAGCTTCTTGTGTTTATTTGGAGTGTTTATAGGTTGTTTCTAGAGCTAGAAATGGTCTTAGTTTGATTGGTTCGGGTGCCAAATTACTTTGGTTTTAGACTTGGAACTCAAGGAAGCTTGTGGAGCTAGGAAAGTTTGTGTTGCATTGCTTGCTTGTGTGGCTAAAATTGAGGTAAGGGTTCAAGTAATTAAGCTCAAATAATGCATGGTTTGGTAGTTTTGTGTGTGGGGATGAATTAGGAACAAGACCCATTGAGTTTGGATTAGAAATGAGAGAGTTTGAGTAGTTTGTGTGCAAGAACAACGCTGACGCATAAACCCAGGAAATTGCATTGGCGCCGCGTCGCCAGAAGTTTCATGAATTGGCGCCGCGGCGCCAAGTTGTCAAATTGTACACAGAGTGTTTGTTCGGTGGCGCCGCGTCGCCAGAAGCAAATACTCTTTGGCGCCGCGTCGCCAATTGCAAATTTGGCCTCGTTTTCCGGCCATCCTAAGATTAACTTAGACTCTCGGTTTCTATCCCTAGGCTATTCTAAGACGTTCCATAGCCTCGGTTGGGTCTAGAATTCATTCCTAAGGCGGGAATTGTGCATTATTTAAGAGGTAGTCAAGTTGTGTGGTTAAGGATAAAGAAATGTGACTTGGTGGCTAAGTAATTCAAAGTGCTTAAGCTTTTGAATGAGCACTAAGGGGATTAAGTAGGTTTTTAGACTCTTTATTGGCCGTATAGAGTATCAATTACATATGGTCAATTGAGAGAAAAACCTAAGTCGATCCCAACCGAACCATGTGGTTTGGTAAGTGAGCCACTAGTAGTGTTTTGAGTTAAACCTTGAGGGTTTGGCTAGTTAAACCACATAGGAAGACTACCCTGTACAATAAATTAAGGGTAAAGGCGGGTAAGTTTGAGATAGGTGACGACCTACTCTAGAACCCGTAAGTGGGACTTAATTGAGGTAAAGTGTCCGGGATACGAGGGCCAGTATCTCAAGTACCTCAGCCGTTTGAGCTCACGGCAAGAATTAAGGCACTTAGAGTGCAGAAAGTCCCAAGTGCATTTATTGTGTGCATTACATACCATACATCCATACATTGCATATTTTATATTTTGTTGATCGTTGATTGAATTGCATGATTGGTTGCTTGTTTGCCATTTTTGCATAGTTGCTGCATTTTTCCTTGCAGGTATTCAAGGGAATCCTTACTGAGTACTTTCAAGTACTCATTCCCTTAGTTTTATTGTGCAGGATCTAACTCCGGGCCTAATCACTAGGTGATAGTTAAGGCCTAAGCTTTCTGTTTTGCAGGTATTTTTATTGAGAATCCTAATGATTCTAGTTTCTTGCAGTATAAGTTATGTGCTAACCAAGTTATGCCTTTACAGTGTAGAGGCTAAGAGTACACAAGAACAAGTTTAAGGAAGGGCTACACTTGGAGCTTAGCTTAGCTCAAGGTGGGTTCAAGTAGTTGATCTTAGTAGTTAGTAAACTTTGTCTCTTGTACATAGTACTTTGTGTACTAAGTAAGTTGCCTCTAATATGATACATTGAGATGTAAATCCATCTTGTTACTTTTGGGTGCGTGCTAGAGATGTAAAGTATGCACAAACTGTTACTTGTAGTTAAAGCAACCAGTATTTTCAAGGTCTTTGCACGTTTTATATGTTTTAGTAAAATGCTCGAGCAGTGTTTTTTTTATTCCCGACTTATAAAAATTCGTTTGCATTGCCAGGACAGAAGCATGCATAATTAAACTGTGTAGGCTAAGAAACTAGTTGCATATAAATTGTTTAATTTATATTGACAAGTAATAGTTAGCCAATAGTAACTAGTGGGATTCTTAATCCCTAAGGGCCTACAAGATTAGGGGCACTGGGGCCCCGTTCCGCGACACGCACCGTCCCTCCGCCTCTCACCGTCTCTCCTCTCTTGGACTGTCCCGCCACCTCTCACCGTCTCTCCTATCTCGCACTGTTCCTCCACCTCTCTCGCTTCACCGTTCGCCATGAGCCTTGCACTCATTGCTCTTCTCCCTCCGCCGTGAGCCTCGCTCTTGCCATCCTCTTGGTCTCTCCGCCACCGTCCTCCCTATGGCTCATCCTCTAAGTCTCTCCGTCACCGTCCTCTCTTCGTTGCAAATTTGATCATCATCCTCACTCTGGCTCGGGCAGATCTGATCGTCCTCTATTTCTGGCTGCCGTCCGAGGTGTTGGATTTTGAATCAGATATGATTTTGAGTTTATTTTTGTGTTTGTTGTGATTTATTAAGTATTAATTTTTTGATTTGGTGAATTTTTTTGAATTTGAATTGTATAATTTCCAATCCGAATGCTCGATTCAATTTTTTTTAATAGTTGAATGCTTGATCGATGGATCTGATGAATCTTGTGCCTTTTCTTTTTTAATTTTTTTCCAGAGCATGTTTGATTGTTGATTTGGATTTTATTTTAACTGATTTTTTTACTTACTAGTAATTTTTTTCATTTTTAATAATGTCTATTTAATAAAAAAATTCAGGGATTTTTAAATTTTTTAGTACATTTCAGTTAATTTTAGGAAAATATAGAATACAATTTTGGTAACTTATTCTTGAATAATATAATTTTGTGTGCTAATATAATGATAGTAACTTAGGCCATTGGAAAACCATTGAACTATTGGAACACAACTATTTGCGGTTGAGCCATTGGAAATTTCGATCAGCCCTGTTTCCAATGGCTATCCGTTGGAAATTACCAACGGCCAATTGTAGGGCCGTTGGAAAATTTTTTCCAACACTTGATTTACCTATGGCCTTATTTCAAATGGCCAGCCATTGGAAAGCCCTAGATTTCCAACGCAAAGTAGTTGGGAATGGCCATTGGAAATTTTTTTCCAACGCCTGGTTTACCAATGGCCCTATTTCCAATGGCTAGTTGTTGGAAAACCCTAGATTTCCAACGCAGAGCTGTTGGAAACGGCCATTGGAAAAACTTATTTTTTAATAGTGTGAATTCTCTAATATTTCTAAAGCATTACTTTTTTTTTGGTAGCCATGCAAATCACATGAAAATAAATTCAGCATTGCATATCATATTTCTTCAAAACAGAAGCAAAATTCTGTAGAAACCCATTTCCTAGAGTCATTTATTGTTTCAAACAACCCCAAATGAAAATATTAGTATAACCTCTTAAAAAAATTTAGCATAAAACGCACATAAGAGCAGTCCAAGCATATCCATGCTAATATGACAAAGTTCTTTCTAATCATCAAACAAACAATGGCGAAATAACTAAACAAGCAAGAAATCATCTCAAACAAAAAAAAATGTCTCAGAACTAGAAGGCACATGTTGATTCAGAGCATGCAGTCCATAGATTTTACAGGGGGAATTCAACAAAGACTCACTTGATTGATATCTTGAAGAACCTCCACACTGGCTCTCATCAAAGATTGAGTTGAGTGGCTCATCTTGGATCTATAACTACTGAAGGTATACGTAACACCTCTTCATAATCTGCTCCTCCTGGGACCAACCTATCGTTGAACTCCTTGGGCATTCCGATTATCTTGAATTCCTGAAGGCTTTCAATGAATCGCAACCCTTCTGGAGCTCCCTTCAATGCTCTACAATATGAAATTTCCATGCGTTCAAGTCTGGGCATTGCTTCTCTGTCAATAATAAACTCGTCTAAAAGTAGTAGGCCCTCAAGAGCAAGGAAAACCAGTTGATGAAAGCCTTGTCTGCAGCGAAGCTGTCTGACCCCTTCTAAATCAGTTAAGGTGAGAAATGGAAGATTGGGAAACTCCCCCAGCTTTGAGATCAAGCTTTCGTTCCTGTACCAATTACTAAGTGCAAGGTGCGTAATCGTAGCTGGGAACAACTGGGAGTCTTCAGGAAACTTAATCCAATGATACCCCCCAGATAACTCTCTAGTTTGTAGACATTGGGACAGCCCTCTATAAACGCTTTTAATATTGGCGTTATGTCAATTGATTGGTTTCCAGAGGGGCTAATACGCATTGACAAGGACCGCAGATTTCTTAGTTTGACGAGTGCGCGACTGAAGGCTTCAAGCAAGTATTGGGTGATGGCAACATCTAGCTCTCTGAGTTGGGTTAATTCTCTAAGACTTTCTGCTTCACCTCTCTGCTGAAATCAAAAATTTCTAAGCATGCGCAAATTCCTCCACCGCCCTATCTTGAACTTCCAGACATTACAATCAAGGGGAAGATATAAGTGCCTCAACTGTTCCAACTTCCATACCACATTAGACAACCAACCGACTATTACTACTTTCTCCAAATCTAAGGTTTCTAAACACCTTAATTTACCAAGAGACGATGTCAACTTTATGACCCTGATAACTCCAAAGGTAAGCATTTTCAAGTAAATAAGTTCACCGATCTCGCTGGGTAATTCGACTGAAAACAAATGAACTCCATCCAGATCGAGTACCCTTAGCAACTTGTATTTATTGGTCACAAATACCAAAAACTGTCTACATGACCAACAGAATTTCCATGCCCACGCCAAAGCTGGAAACAATCTATCTAATTTAGTCTCAAGTTATGCGTATGTAGAAATGTCACTGAAGAACCAAATAGATCTCAAGTGGGGATTTGGATAAAGAATGTCTAGTTCATGTATTGCTAGTCTCCTAACATTGCCAATCTTGGACATAGAGTGGGCACCTGATTTGTCATCCTTCACAATTTGATTAAGGACCTGGACCATCGTTTCTTCTTTGGCTTTTGACAAACAAAGATCTCTCATACGATCATGCAAACGGCATGTTTCGAACTCGTTGCATGGCCCTCTCTTTCCTGCCAGAACCATACTTCTCTGGATTAGTTGATTCAAATAACTCTTTGCTAAGTCTTCCAATTCTTCCTGCCCTTCCTCCCAGTGAACTTGCACTGGCTCTACCATACCTTCTGCAATCCACATCTTTTCCAATTTATCCACAGATATTTCATAATCCTCTGGGAACTAAGCCATGTAAATAAAACAAGATTTTAATTGAGCTGGCAAATTAAATCTTCATAGTTGATAGCTAGTATACCCCTAACACTTGTGTTTTCTTGGCCTTGATTGCCACCTTTTGATATTAGTGACTTGATATTTATTTGGACGATACTCTATTCAGTTGATGAAGCAGTCAAAATTCCACCTAGCACCCTTATGGCTAATGGTAACCCTCCACAATATTTAACCATTTCATGTGCCAATTTCTTTTTGGAGTCTTCTGCCTGAGTGGTTTTCCCCTGATGCTTACCAAAAAAAAAAAAAAGAAAATGCTAAAACAATATAAGCATAGGCAATAGAATGGAAGTACAAGCGGATAGTATAGCAGAAGCCAAATGTTAAAGGCGTATTGTATTTGTTTCAATTCCTCACATGGTTTTACTAAATAAAGCATTCAAAATTGTGAAATACAAAATTTATGAAATTTTTTATCATGATTTTCTTATCACTTTAGCTTGAGTGGTGTATTACCTTCAAATGTAAAAACCGGTGCTTGAGCAGTATGAGTAAGATAGTAAAAAACTCATTGTATTTGATACAAATCCTTACAAGATCTACAGAATAAAGCATTCATAAGTGGTTAAATACTGAATTGATGAAAAATTTTCTCCTTAAAGAAGGAAACACTGACTTGAAAAGTGCTTCATGCACTTTTTGTAGCTAGTTTAGTTTTTTTTTCCAATTCCTTTCATGATTTACAAAATAAATTTATTTAAAATGGTTGTTTGATTCATCTATCAACTCTTTCTTTTTTTTCAATGATGTTTTCATGAAAATTTTTAATCGTAATTTTCTTATAACTTTAGTTTGAATGGTGTATCATTACTTGCACCTTCTTCTACCATGACCATCTTTGGATCATCCATTTTATTGGTTATCTCCTCTTATCGGAAAATGAAAAATCCAAACATAAAAAACTCAAGCAGTAGTATATGTACTACTTTTTCTTTTAACAAGCAAAGTAAATTGTATTAAAATTAGGGAATGTGCTAACTCATATTTCAGTAGGAGACTAATAATCTGAGCCAAGTTAAAGTAGAAATCTAGCAGAGACACCCCAAAACAAAACTAAATTACGCAATCTCTTTTAGTGTAACCAATAGTACAAGTACTATTGGATACCATCAAGTGAGATTGTATAGAATAAGATGATAAAAAACTAATGTTTTTGTTGAATATCCTTGCAGGATTTACAAAATTATGCATTGGAAATGGTGAACATTTATTTATAAAAATTCTCAATCATAAACATCCTATAACTTTGGCATGACTAGTGTAATGTCACCCACACCTTCTTGTGCAAAACTTTGTTTAGGGTCCTTATCTCAATTGCCATCTCTACTAATCAGAAAAAGAAACTAAAAAAACACAAGTTCAAGCAATAGTATAGAATAGTATAGGTGGATGTCATCAATCGAAATAGCATAGCACGAGTAATAACAAAATAAAAAAAAATTACTTTGTCTGCTTCAAATCCTTGGATGATTTAAGAAAAAAAAAAGCATTTGAATGGGTGGAATATTAAATTTATGAAATTTTAAGTATAATTTTCTTATAACTTTGACTTAAGTATCATTACATGAACCTTCGTGCACCAGAGTTCTTTGTAGGTCTTCTATCTCACTACTTCTACCTACTTACCAGAAAAAAAAAAAGCAAAAATACAAGCTTAGCCAATAGCACATCTTAATTGTATAAGGCTAATCTTTTATTTGTCTACTTAATTAGTGTGTACATTCAAGATGAAACCAAAAAGAAAATCATATCTAAAGTGCCCCATGACAATTACCCTAGATATAATCTTCAATGTGTTTACTTTTCAACTTAGATAAAATGTACTATTAAAATATAAAATCAAATTACTGGAAAAATTAATCTTTTTTAATATCTATGATTTATTTTAGCTAAATTACTTCCTGAATTTTTTTTCTACTATCTTTCATTTTAAAACAATTAAAAACGTTTTAATTTGTCCTAGTATGTTCAATTTTTTAACCCAACCAAAATTTGTTGTCTAATAAGTGCATACATTATAGACAAAAACTATTTCATATATGGAAACAATTAAAAATGTAAGAGTTAATTTAATAATAAAAAAATTTTCACATCAAATTTCTAAGAGAAAAATTATCAAATAATTTAAAATAATTTTAAAAAATTGATGCTACAAAGACACAATTGCTCTAAGTTAATAGATTACATCCAATTGAGAACTAATATGGAATATTTTAAAATTTTATAATTAAAAGAGAAAACTAATAGGTTAAGAATTAAAAGAAAGCAAAAAACTAAAACTTAAGAACTACCTGCACAATTTATCCTATTCTTCATGGTAGCAATTTTTTTAACTTGGATAAAATATAATGCTATATATATTATTTCAAAAACTAATGGTATATTTAACATTAAGTTGTGCTTTTTCATATCTATGGTGTGTGTTTTCTTTTTTTCTTTTCCATGCTTATGCTTATTGTGCTTTTTAAAAAATGATTAAAAAATTTTAAATTTGAAATATATTATTAGATAGTAATTTTTTAATTTTTAATATATTTTAAATATTTAAAATTTTAAATAAATTTGTATAGATTACAAACACTTTATTTACATTTAAAGAATGTATCAAAGACAACTTATATTAAAGAAGCTATACGTTTTCATGAAAATTTTTAATCATAATTTGAGTATAACTTTAGCTTGAATGGTCTATCATTACTTGCACCTTCTTGTGTCAAGCTTATATCTGGGGCACCCATCTTGTTAGTTATCTCTACTTACCGGAAAATATAAAAACACAAGTTCAAGCAATAATATAGAATAATACTAGTGGATATCATCAGCGAAGATAGAATAGCACGAGTAATAAGATAATAAAAAATTACTTTACCTATTTTAAATCATTGGAAGATTTAAGAAAATAAAACATTTGAAGGGTGGAATATTAAATTTATGAAATTTTAATTATAATTTTCTTATAACATAGATGTAAGTGGTGCATTGTTGCATGCACCTTCTTGTGCCAAAGTTCTTTGTAGGTCGTTTGTCTTATTAGTTCTACCTGCTCACTAGAAAACAAAAAAGCAAAAAAATACAAGTTTAGCCAACAATACAACTTAATTGTAAAAGGCTAATCTTTTATTTTCTATTTAATTTGTGTGTACATTCAAGATGAAACAAAAAAGAAAATTAGATCTAAGTGCCTCATAGAAATCACCCTAGATATATTCTTCAATATGTTTACCTTTTAACTTAGATAAAATATACTATTAAAATATACAATTAAATAATTGAAAAAATCATTTTCCCTCAAAATCTATGATTTATGTGAGCTAAATTTCTTCCCGAACTTTTGCCTATTAACTTTCATTCTAAAGCAATTAAAAAAATTTTAATTTTTCCTAGTATGTTCAATTTGTTAACTCAACCAAAAGTTCTTATATGATAGGTGCATACACAGTACACAGTAGCTATTTCATACATGAAAAGAATTGATAATGCAAAAGTTTATCTAACCATAAAAATCATTTCCCGCTTCAAATTTATGAGGGAGAAATTATAAAAAAATTTAAAATAATTTTTAAAAATTGATGTTAGATAGACACACTTACTCTAAATTAATAGATTTGACTCAACTGGGCACTAATATGAAATATTTAAAAAATTTTATCACCAAAAGAGAATACTAAGAGAAAAAATGAAAATGAAGCATAAATTAAAGGTTATAGACTATCTACACAATTTACCCTATTATTTATGTTAGCAATTTTTTTTAACATGGATAAAATATAGCACTATATATTTTATTTCAAAAAATAATGTTATATTTAACATAATCATATCTATGGTGTGTGTTTTATTTTTTTCTCATTTCCCTGTTTATGCTTATTGTTTTTTTTTTTATAAATTTGTTTTTAAAAAAAATTACTTTTTTGAAATATATTATTAAAATTAGTTTGTTTAATTAATATAAATGTTTAATATATTTTTAATAGTAAAAATTTTAGATAAATTTGCACAAGTTAAATACAGTTTATTCATGTTTGAAGAACATGTCAAAGACTAGTTATATTAAAAAGGTATATGTTTTTCACGAAATTTTCCAATTTGATCATAACTTTAGCTTGAATGGCCTATCATTACTTGCACCCTCTTGTGCCAAGGCCATGTCCGGATCACCCATCTCATTGGTTATCTCTACTTACCAGAAAATGAAAAAGCAAAAAATTAAAAACTTAGTCAGTAGCATATATACTACTTTTTTTTTCATAACAAGCAAAGAAAATTATATTAAAAAAAGGGAAGGGATCGACTCAAATTTCAACATAAGACTGATAATCTAAGCCAAACTGAAGTAGAAATTTAGTAAAGATACCTCCAAAACAAAACTAAATTATACAATCCCTTTTCGTTGAACTAATAGTACAAATATTCCTGGACATTATCAACAAGATAGCATAGAATAAGGTGATATCCTTGCAAAAACTAATGATATCCTTGCAAGATTTGCAAATGGTGAACACTTAATTGATAAAATTCTTAATCATAATCTTCTTATAACTTTTGCATGAGTGGTGTGGTGTCACCTGCACCTTCTCATGCCAAAGTCCATTCAGGGTCCCTATTTTAGTTGTTATCTCTATGCATCAAAAAATGAAAATAAAAAAATATAAGTTCAAGCAATAGTATAGAAAAATATTGGTGGATATCATCAACGAAGATAACATAGCATGAGTAATAAGATAATAAAAAATTAATTTTTATTTTTTTAAATCATTGGAATGATTTAAGAAAATAAAGCATTTAAAAGTTGGAATATTGAATTTATGAAATTTTAAGTATAATTTTCTTATAACTTTGACTTAAGGGGTGCATCGTTGCACGAACCTTTTTGTGCCAGAGTTCTTTGCAGGTCTTGTGTCTCACTTGTTCTACATGCTTAATTACTAGAAAAAAAAAAAGCAAAAAAATACAAGTTTAGCCAATAGTACAACTTAATTGTATGAGGCTAATGTTTCATTTTCTATTTAATTTGGGTGTACATTCAAGATGAAACGAAAAAGAAAAGTAGATCTAAGTGCCTCATGAAAATTACCCTAGATGTAATCTTCAATATGCCTACTTTTCAACTTAGATAAAATATACAATCAAATAACTGAAAAAATTATTCTCCCTCAACGTCAATGATTATATGATAAGTGAGTTAAATTTCTTCCTGAACTTTTGCCTATTATCTTTCATTCTAAAGCAATTAAAAGAATTTTAATTTGTCCTAGTATGTTCAGTTTGTTAACACAACTAAAAGTTGTTATATGATAAGTGCATACATTTTACACAAAAACTATTTCATATATGAAAAAACTTGATAATGCAAGAGTTTATTTAATCGTAAAAAACCATTTCCAACTCCAAATTTATAAGGGAGAAGTTATCAAACAATTTAAAATAATTTTAAAAACCTGATGTTACATAGACACATTTACTCTAAGTTAATACATTTTGATTCAATTGGGGACAAATATGAAATATATAAAAAGGTTTAGAACCAAAAGAAAATACTAATAGGAAAAAAATGAAAATAAAGCATAAATTAAAGGTTATGGACTATCTACACAATTTACCCTATTCTTTATGTATCAATTTTTTTAACTTGGGTAAAAAAATAGTACTATATATAGTGTAATAACGCCTAGAAATTAAGGAAAATAAAATCACCAAATTACCCTAAATTAATTAATAAATAAAAATAATTAATATACTTATAATATAATAAAATATAAAATTAAGAATCTTGATTCTTAGATGATTCCTTTAGTAGTTATTAAGTCAAAATTCCAAACCGGAAGCTCAAAGTCATTTTCTTTAGGCTAGGGGCATTTTTGTCATTTCCAACTGAGCATCAGATGGAAAATCTGGGAGCACCATTGGATTCTTCTCGCAAAAATGAGTCAAGAGAAATTTGTCTCACTCAATTCTGAATCCGTTTGCTTAGATTTCCAAAAATTTAGCCTACACTCATGTACAGTTTAAACCGGGTTCGTGCTTTTGTTACATATAATAATTTCCCAACTAACCCTAATTTTTATTCTAAAAAGTTTCAGCCGCATGCCTCCTTGGAATTTTTTTTGTTTAAAAAAAATCAATTTAATTTAATTTACTTACTTATCTATATTTTCCTTATTTTAAAAACCTTCATTATTATCCTAATATAACTATAACTCTTTCTTTTAATTTAATATTCTTTTCCCGTATCTCTCCTAGGTCAAAAAGGCTAGTGCGCCTCCAGCAATTAAAAATCCAAGGCAAACTGCCTTTTTTTGGTCTTTTATCACCCAATAAGCCGTAAAGCAACATTTTCGAAAAAAAAGAGAATTTCACCATCTCCAATTCACCTTCAAAATTCGCCATCAATATTTCTTTTCTTTCTAGCCTTAGATCAATTAGATTGGCTTCTATTCTGTTCATGAGTTCGAGCAACTGCTAGCGAGTGGGGAAGATCGCTTAACACCACAAGGATTGTCCGCGCACTCTCCACCCGATTATCTGGCTGTCTCCCCTTATCCTTCCAACAAACCTATGTAAGTCAGCTTATTTGTCTCCATGTGTTTCAGATTCATGTTTTAGTTATTCTAGAGTATTGGAACATTATTTTAATTTTATATTTTTCTTAGATTCATTAGATTGAAGAGAAACCCCATCGGGGACACAAAAACGATCCTACACGCACCGATGATTTCGAATTCATTTGTGTAAGTCTAAATTATTCTATATCTCTCTTTTAATTTTTTTTTCCAGCACCTAAAGGCCTTATATCTTTGCTGTAAATATTTGGTAGATTATCATTAATCCAAGTTTTGGGTTTTTCCACTCGTTTCTGGTGCAATCTTGTCCATACTTGGTTCTAAGCCCCGGTAAGCCACCGTAGCCTCTTTTAAAAATTATCTTGGCTGCCAATTTCGAATATTACAGCCCTAATAATTCTCTTTTCCTTGCTGTCCATGTTGTTATAAAGGGTTAGAAAATCCTTACTTGAAGGTTTGGTGCTTCTTTGGACTCCCGGAGCGCCAGAGATCCCGAAAACACATCGGTAACCGAAATAAAAGCTTTTTCCTTCCAAGATCATTTTTTACAGCCATTAAATGAGCTTATAAGTTAGTGTATGGCCGCTGTAATTTTTAGGATCAATATCAAGAAGGCTCCCGGCACGATCCCGAATAGGCACGAGGCCATCGAAGACACCCCGAGACCCTTTTTGCCCACTAGGTAAAATTTCGGCCTAGATGTTAAGAACATGAACTTTCCAAGTACCATTTCGGAAAATTTCTAAATTTTAGCACATTTTCTAATTTTCTACCTTACTAACATTTTGTAGGACCGTCCTAGGAAATCGCCGCCTTTCGCCGTATTATTTTGAACTAGGTAAGGGGGAAGAGCGGGTTAGTTCTCGTGGGCCCTCTTAGGCCCAAAATAAGCATCAACCCGAATAATAAATTTTAAGTAAACAATTGGGCTAAACAAAATCTTTAAATGCGTGGGCAACATGGGTAGGGTAATTAATTAGTTTTTCTAGAATTTTATTTTATTTTATTTTAGTTCTCTTCCATTGAGATGTAATTTTGGTTGGTTGGTTGTATGGTTGTAATGATGTGATGTATGATGTATGTTTGATGCTAGTATCATACTAGGACCGCTTGTAACAAGAATTAAATTAGAAATATGTTAGGACCGCCTAAATAAACACCGCTAGTACCATGTTTATGGCCGGCGAGACAAACACCGCTAGTACCATGTTTAGGGCCGACAAGCTCATTAGCAACATGATGAGGTTGGAAGGAATCGTTAGTGGCATGTTAGGGCCGTAATAAATTATTATAAGCTGATAGATAAAGGGTTAGGAGCGTAAATACTAAATGACCAATTTAGAAAGAATTCACGAGAAATGAGATGAACATTTATCACAAATACACTTAAAAGATATCATTGATTGTCATGACATCATGTAACACTAAACTAAGATAACATGATAAAAGAAATAGGATGCACTAGAATCATGGCATTCTACTAAAAAGAGCTAAAATAAAATGAGCTACGGTCATGCATCAATTGGTTGTTGCATATGATTGATGTTTGTCATACACAAGATTGCATTAAGTAAAAGATTTGAAGAGTAAGATAAAATACGAGGCATGCAAGGTTGGTGACGAACCATATCTACATGACCTAACAAGCCGTAAATTTAGACGAGAGGTTCGGAACGGACGATTCGAACCCGAGAGGCATGTTAGGGTGGCGGCGGACCATCCCTAGTCATGACCCGATATTGACACGGAGTATGGAGATATGATTTGTGCGCTGTCAGACCATAGCTGGCGAGGGACCATGCTTATGGCTGGTATCACGAGAGGCTCTACCTCGGCGTAGGTATCCCGAGAGGCTCTGGCTTGATGGCATCCCTAGTGGCACTGCCTAAGAGTTATCCCGATAGTGGGTGATGAACACACTCACCACCCTAGGTTCGTCCGACAGCATTTAAGTATTGGATTAAATGATCGATCAATAAGATATTATTTAATCGGTAAAAGGAATTATGCATATGCATGGTAGTTCAAGCATGCCAGTAGGACTTTGATATTGTTGTTATGATGTTGTATGAAATTGTTCTTTAATTAAATTGCTACAACTTAAAGTTTATTATTCGTTGTTGTTTGTTACGGGAATATTAGGACCCGCGTGATGGGCCTGATACTTTCCCTTTACTGAGCAAGTTGTGCTCACCCCTCATTCTAACATATTTTTCTTAGGTGAGTACTATGAGGAGACAGAATACACTTAACCATATAATGAAGTTCAAGACGTGGAGCAGACTGAGTGAGGGTACGCTGTAGCCCCTCGAAAGTAGAACTGGCTGAGACTGGGTTTCAACTTTGTGTTATTTGATTTCTAAAGAAACATATGGTTTGTTTAAATTGACACATTATGCGCATATTAGTTTTCCTGGGGTTGTCACTTAACTACTTTGATTTCATTTAATACTCTCATTGTTTGGAAAATAATTTAAATAAAATGTTTTACCTCATATTTCTTAAATTATTTTTAATTAAATGCTTTATAATTCTGGGAATTTAAGATATCTTTTAAAATTAAGGTTCATAAAATTGGGGGCGTTACAGTTTGGTATCAGAGCCAGATTCGAGGAAGGCAGCGACCTCACTCAGTAAGTATGCTTCTTGTTTGTTTGCTAAGTTAGAGACCTTGGATAGGTTTCGAAAAGTTTCCATAATTGAGCATAATATATTAGCAAGTTTATAAACAAAAGTTAACAACTTGGCTTTCAATAAGGGGACTCGTAAAATAATATACCAATTAATTTAACGTCTAAAATGATATAGGAGTTACCTAGAGCCTCACCTAGTGTTATAAGTTAAAAGTTACTTCCAAAGTTGTTTAACTACGTTGGACTAAACCTTTTTCCTTTTTAGGTCATGGACCCACATGAGTACCCTGCCTTGGGTCTTGGGCGAGGCGCACAGGATGAGCCGCCATCTCATGGTCGAGGACGACCCCCACGAGGTCGAGGCCAGAATGCTCAAGTGCCTGGACAGGACATGCTGAATCATGGGCAACAAGCCCAGAATCTTGGTCAGCAGGCCAATGATGATCCATTGCGTCAGACAGTCATTGCCTTAGGCCAGTACTTTCAAAATTTGAATGAGCGGGAGCAGCAGCCTTATGCCCCGGCCAGATGTCAGCATAGGGCCGACCTACTTGAGCGGTTCAAGAGGCTAACTGGTGAGTATACTGGTGGGGTTAACCCTACCAAAGCTGAGGAGTGGATCAGGGCTTCGGAGAGGACACTTACAGCTTTGAGAATTCTAGAAGAGGACAAGGTGGACTTAGCTACCTTTAGCTTGGTTGAGGAGGCCCAGACATGGTGGGAGGCCACTCGACCAGGGGTTCCGAGAACTGAGGGTGGATATATCACTTGGGAGACATTCGTGCATACTTTCTATGGTCGATACTTCTCTGAGGCCATGAGGGACAGAAAAGAGCAAGAGTTTCTTGCACTGGTACAGGGGAGCATGACAGTAGATCAGTACACAGCTAGATTTAATGCCTTGGCCCGCTATGCTGAGCACATTGTGGCACATGAACCAAGGAAAATCAAGAGGTATGTTAATGGTTTGCGTGACGAGCTGGCAGATAGGCTGATTATGCAAGAGATTGATACCTTTGAGAAGGCAGTATCCTTAGCTCAACGGGGTGAGGCAAGGATGCGAGATAAGCAACTATCTAGACCGCTTGACACGAGTCAGAGTCGTATGCCATCACGACCTACACATGCAGGCAGTTTCCGTCCTATACCACGACCGATGCCTGCCCAGGGGCGAGGACATTTTGGCAGAGGTCAGCCAATCGATAGCAGAGCTACCCGACTACAGCTTAATGGGACAGGAGGGCCTACAGTGCGACCGGTTTTTCAGGGCCAGGGAGGGCCTAGATGTCAGACTTGTCATTTCTTTCACCCAATTGGAGGGCGGTGTGTGACCTGTTTCTATTGCCAGGAGATAGGGCATCTATCCAGGCAATGTCCTAAGAGGGATGCTCCACTAGCAGCACACGTTCCACCAGCAGCACCGGCAGGACCACCAACAAAAAAACCTCATGTTGTAGGATGTGTTTACGCAGTGACAGCCGAGGAGGCAGAGGATGCTCCAGGTGTGGTGCAAGGTACACTGTTATTTATAGTTTTTATTTATAGCCTTTAATTTCAAGTTCATGGTAGTGGCATGCTTAGGTTAGTGATTGTTTGAATTGATCGTAGGTACTCTTTCTATTTCTGGGTTTCCTGCTAGAGTTCTTATAGACTCGGGGTCCACACATTATTTCATATCTCCTAGACTAGCAAATCAGTTAGGCATGCCTGTTAAAGAGCTTCCTTTCATACTAGTGGTTTCTACACCATCAAACACTAGTATGAGTTCTACTCGTGTACTTCAATCTTGCTCGATTTCTGTCGAAGGACGCGATTTAGACTCTGACCTCTTTGTGCTTGGGATATCTGAATTTGATTGTATTTTGGGCATGGATTGGCTACATCGCCACCATGCTAAGGTGGATTGTTATCAAAATCTAGTTACCTTCTCCTTGCCTGATGGATCAGAAGTGCAATTTGTTGGGGATAAAAAGAGCTTCACTTCAATCTTAATTTCTAGCTTGCAAGCTAATAGATATCTCCGTCAAGGTGGTGTTGGCTATTTGGCTTATGTGCAGACAGATTCAGAGAAGCCTGAATCAGTAGCTGGTATTCCCATTGTGGAAGAATTTCCAGAAGTGTTTCCAGAGGAGTTACCTGGAATGCCACCTAGCCGGGATGTTGACTTCACCATTGATTTATTGCCAGGAACGGCTCCTATCTCTCAAGCACCTTATCGAATGGCTCCCTCAGAAATGGTGGAACTAAAAAGTCAATTACAAGAGCTTCTCGAAAAGGGGTTCATACGTCCAAGTACCTCACCTTGGGGTGCTCCTGTTTTATTCGTGAAGAAAAAGGATGGCAGCTTGAGGATGTGCATCGATTATCGACAGCTGAATTTAGTGACGATAAAGAATAGGTACCCTTTACCTTGGATTGATGACCTGTTTGATCAGCTGAGGGGATCATCAGTGTTCTCCAAGATCGATTTGAGGTCTGGGTACTATCAACTGAAAATCAAAGAGGGAGATGTGTCAAAGACAGCATTCAGGACTCGTTATGGGCATTATGAGTTTTTAGTGATGCCCTTCGGGTTAACCAATGCACCCGCCGCTTTTATAGGCTTAATGAATAGGGTGTTCCAACCATACCTAGATTAGTTTGTCATTGTTTTCATAGATGATATTATGATTTACTCACCAGATGCTGAAAGCCATAGAGAACATTTGAGGATTGCACTTCAGACATTGAAGGAACATAAGCTGTATGCAAAGCTGAGCAACAGCAAGTTTTGGTTGGACAGTGTCACCTTTTTAGGCCATTTGGTAACTAAGGAAGGAATTTCAGTGGATCCTAGTAAGGTTGAAGCTGTGGTGAACCGGCAACAACCAAAGACCGTGTCTGCGATTTGGAGTTTATTGGGCTTGGCTGGGTATTATACACGTTTTGTAGAAGGTTATTCAAAGCTGGCACGCCCTTTGACCCAACTGACTAAGAAGGATCAACCATTCCAGTGGACCGAGCAGTGCGAAAATAATTTTAAGGAGTTGAAGAAGCGATTAGTCTCTGCACCTATTCTTACTCTTCCTGATAGGCGGAGTCATTTTGCAGTTTATACAGATGCATCACATCAGGGGCTTGGCTGTGTATTGATGCAGGTGGGAAAGATGATCGCTTATGGGTCTAGGCAGTTGAAGCCTCATGAGCTTAATTACCCAACTCATGATCTGGAGTTGGCAGCTGTCATACATGCATTAAAGCTTTGGAGACATTATTTATATGGAGAAGAGTTTGAGGTCTTCACTGATCACAAAAGCCTACAGTATCTATTGTCACAGAGGGAACTCAATAATCGACAGCGTCGTTGGGTTGAATATCTCTCCGATTATAATTGCACTATTCAGTATCACCTAGGTAAAGCCAACCTAGTGGCTGATGCTTTGAGTAGAAAAATGGGTGCTAAACTGAATGCTATGGTGGTTTCTGAGTGGAAACTACTAGAGGAGTTTAGTCATATGAGCTTAGGTGTTCAAGTGAAGAGACCCCAGGTTCTCATGGCCAGTTTGTATATGGAGCCTACACTTGTGGCAAGGGTCAAGGAGGCGCAAAAGGAGGATCCACAATGCCGAGAATGGTCAGTTCTAGGGCAAAAAGGATTCAGTGTGGATGTGGATGGTACCCTAAAATTTCAAAATAGAATTGTTGTTCCCCAAGGTAGTGAGGTGAAGTATGATGTTTTATCGGCGGCACATGCATCTCGGTTGACCATCCACCCGGGGGGCCCCAAGATGTACCATGATTTGAAGAAAAGCTTTTGGTGGAGTGGTATGAAGAAGGATATTGCAGAGTTTGTATCTAGATGTCTGACTTGTCAGAAGGTCAAAGTAGAACACCAGAGACTTGGAGGACTGCTACAGCCATTAGAGATTTCTCAATGGAAGTGGGACGACATTGCAATGACATTGCAATGGATTTCATAGTCGGGCTACCTGCCACTCGTCCTCGACATGATGCAATATGGGTTATAGTTGATCAGTTAACCAAGTCAGCCCACTTTTTGGCAATCCAAAAGACTTGGCCTGTAGCTAGATTAGCTAAATTATACATATCTGAGATAGTTCGTCTCCATGGAGTACCGAGGAGCATTGTTTCTGATAGGGATCCACGATTCACATCAAAGTTTTGGCAGGCTTTACAAGAACAGTTGGGCACTGTGACATTAATGCGCACCGCTTATCATCCACAAACAGATGGGCAGTCGGAGAGGACTATACAAACTATTGAGGATATGCTTAGAGCTTGTGCACTGGATTACAAGAACTCCTGGGATAATGACCTGCCACTAGTGGAGTTCGCTTATAATAATAGCTATCACTCCAGCATTCAGATGGCCCCATATGAGGCTTTGTATGGACATAGTTGTCGTACTCCAGTGTGTTGGGAAGTAGTGGGCGACAGGCCTTTATTAGGACCAGATTTGGTACAACAAACTTCAGATAAGGTCAAAATAATCAAACAACGATTAGTAGCGGCTCAAGATAGGCAGCATAGTTATGCGAACCAGAGGCGTCGTCCCTTGGAGTTTTCTGTTGGTGATCATGTGTTCCTAAAGGTGTCACCGACCAAGGGAGTTCAACGCTTTGAAATGAGAGGAAAGTTAGCCCCGCGCTTTGTTAGACCTTTTGAATTTTTAGAACGGGTTGGAGAGTTGGCTTATAGAGTAGCTTTACCACCTAACTTGGCTAGAATTCATAAGGTATTTCACATGAGTAATATCCGAAAGTATCATCCAGATCTAGTACATGTTATTCTGTGGGAGCCATTGCAATTGCGCGAGGATTTGACTTACGTCGAGGAGCCTTTGGCCATTGTAGGTCGTAGAGAAAAGGTTATGCGCAACAAAGTCATTCAATTGGTAAAGGTTATTTAGAATAATCATGGAGAGCAAGAAGCAACCTGGGAAGTTGAGGATGAGCTTCGGAAAAAGTATCCACAGCTTTAAGGTACTTCTCAACACCCTCTTTCAAATTTGGGGACAAATTTCTTTTAAGGGGAGGATGCTGTAATAACCCTAGAAATTAAGTAAAATAAAATTACCAAATTACCCTAAATAAATAAATAAATAAAAAATAATAAGTAAATAAAATAAATAAATAAAAATTAATTAATTAACATTTTGTCCTCAAGGGTATTTTTGTAATTTTACCTATCAATTTAGAAAATCAATATAAAATTAAGAATCTTGATCCTTAGATGATTCCTTTAGTGGTTATTAAGTCAAATTCCAAACCGGAAGCTCAAAGTCATTTTCTTTAGGCTAGGGGCATTTTTGTCATTTACAACCGAAGCATCGGAATGGAAAATCTGGGAGCACCATTGGATTCTTCTCAAAAAATGAGTCAAGAGAAATTTACCTCACTCAATTCTGAATTCGTTTGCTTAGGTTTCCCAAAATTTAGCCAAC